>ML385312.1:27798-102101 GCA_005239525.1 Nicotiana knightiana | reverse complement strand
TATATATATATATCACCCTTATTGCTCATGTTGCGGCGTGCAACCCGATCCCACCTGTCCACCTTTATTACTCCTTGTTGCAGCGTGTAACCCGCTCCCACCAGACAATCACATTTCATCATTTACAATAAAGGTTTCACAAATTAATTCAAAGTCTTTCACAATGTTTATGTCTCCACAAATATAAACAGAACGTTGTACATTTAGTAACTTCACCAAATATTACTACACAGCGAAAACCAATCGAAATGTATCCCTATGAAGCTATGGAACAGTTAATAATTTCAAATAGGGGAAAACAATCCCTAACGACATCAAGTAGACAAACAAGTACACATGGAAGCATCATTACTCATGGAACATTTAAGACAGGAATACAATAAGNGAACAGGGAAAAGCTTAATGAACCTGTCCAATCTCCACAAAGCATCTGAGGACATAGTTGCCCCATCAACAAGCGGTGCTGCAGCAACTGGCTGAACTACCCCAACTGAATTGATTGTTGGGGTCTGAATCTGAGGAGTAACCTACTCAAGAGTGCGGGTATCAGGAGTCTGAACCCATCCTCCATCCTTAGATACGATTGTTGTCATGGGGAATGCGCCAGTCTGGACTACACCCTCCATAATGCCCACTAATCGGACCAAAGAGTCCTGAAGCACCAGGGTAGCAATAAACCCCTCTAGGACCTGAGTTGGTCCCGCTGGAACGGCCTGAGCTAGAGCCCCCACATCAATCTCTATCTGCGGTTCCACAGTTGGGGTTGCTTCCTGAGCAATGGGCTGAGTCATACCTCTGCCTCGTCCTCTAGCATGGCCTCAGCACCTCTGGCATGGCCTCGGCCTCTGCCCCTAGTAAGAGTTGATGTTGTTGGAGGACCTGATTGTTGGTCAGCGAAAGAAGAAGCACGTGTTCTCGCCATATGCGAGAGAATAGAAGAGTTCAATCAGTATTTGAGGTAACAAGAATCGCACGACAGAGTAGAAGTAAAAATGAGTTTGTTACTAAATTTATAGCCTCTGAGAGATAAGTACAGACATCTCTGTACCGATCCCTCAGACTCTATTAATCTTGTTCGTGAATTGTGAGACCTAGGCAACCTAGTGCTCTGATATCAACTTGTCACGACCTAAATTCCCAACCCTCGGGATCGTAATAGTACCTAACACCACACTTTCTAGGCAAGCCAATGTTAGAAATTAATTAACCATTTCTTTTAATAATTTATTTTAATATAAGTAAACAGTTCAAAATATGTGCGAAATCTAATACTAGCCAATAAATGATATCAAGAATAATATTCGAAATAATGAAACGAACCACGAACTAATACTAATACCTAGCTACCCAAGATTTGGAGTCACAATTCATGAACTACTAAAGAATACTGCAAATAATTGGGCTGAAAAAAAAAATATATATATATATATATATATCTATTTTGAATGAAATAAAACAGTAAATAACTAATAAGGAGAAGACTCCAGGGATCTGCGGACGCCAGCAGGTCTACCTCGTGTCTCCGTGTGAATGCTCAGCTACTAATCGAAACTCAACTCTGGCAAGAACCTGGATCTGCACAAGAAGTGCAGAGTGCAGTATCAGTACAACCGACCCCATGTACTGGTAAGTGCCGAGCCTAACCTCGACGAGGTAGTGATGAGGCTACGTCGGGGCATTTTTTTATATATAACCTGTATACAAGATATAATAAAGCAAGAAGGGAATACTAAACTAAATAAATAGTAACTTGCAAAAATTAATTAAAATAACCCAGCCAACTTTTCCGGATCTCATCTATAACCAATCCTTACAAAAGCTTCCAAATTTCAATTTAAAAAACAGTAAGAGAAGAATACGAAATGACAACAATGAAAACAGTGAGAATTCCAGTCTTTATTTCTTTAGCCAGTAAAACATGAATATTCTCCCTTATTTCTCCTTGTTGCGGCGTGCAACACGATCCCACCTATCCACCCGTATTGCTCNTACTCATGGAACATTTAAGACAGGAATACAATAAGTTGGAAACGGGGAAGGGAACATGCTAAATAGATAATTTGGTGGTGCATAGATACTCGTCACCTCACCTATACACCGCACACATGAAATTTCACATAGCATTTAAGTTGGTGTTTCCTATTCCCTCAATTCAAGGTTAAACCAAACACTTACCTCAACTCCGCAAGCTTTTACTTTAGAATTTTCCTCTAACCCGCTCGAATCTAATCATAATTGGTTCAATATCATTAATTATTGCTAAAGGAACTAACATTATTGCAAGGTCATGGTTTTCCCAACAAAATATGAAAATCGACCGCGGGCCCGCTTGGTCTAAACTCGGGGTTCGGACCAAAACACATTTACCCATTCTCCCCCGAGCCCGGATATACAATTAGTTTTGGAATCCGACCTCAATTCGAGGTCTAAATTCTCAAATTTCAAAATTCCTAAGTTCTACCCAAAATCCCTAATTCTACCATGATCTTTCTAGATTCTATAATAAAATCTTGTAAAAAGTAGTTAAGGATCGAAAGAGATGAGTTAAAAATCACTTACCTATGATTTGGGGAAGAAAAATATTTTGGAAGATCGTCTCTTCTGTTCTAGGGTTTTATTATTTTTGAAAAGTAGTAAAATAATGTAAAGTCCTGTATTTATACGTACGCCTCATCCTGTCAGCGCTGTCAGTGGAATAATTCTGCTACAGTGGAAATTCTGAGCCTTGCCCACCGCTGTCAGCAGAATAGTGGGCGCGGCGGCGGAAGGTTGGCCTCAACAACCGCTTTCAGCAAAAATCCACGCGATGCAGCGGCACCTGGTTCACTGTCACGAAGTTCCCAGTGCGGCCGCACTTCCCGATTCAGAGACATGTGATTCTGTAGCTTTTCAGGTCCAGGTATTTTTTTCTAAGTCTCAAAACACTCTGTGGCCTACCCGAAACTCACCCGAGTCCTCGGGGCTCCAAACCAAGCATGCACAGAAGTCTAAAAATATTATACGAACTTGCTCATGCGATCAAATCACAAAAATAACATCTAATACTATGAATTTAACCTCAAAACTCATGATTTTCCTCAAGAACACTTCGATTTCACTATTTCTCAACCGGACATCCGAATCATGTCAAATGAACTCCGATCCTCACCAAATTTCACAGATATGATATAAATGTCATAATAAACATGTACCAGGCTCCGGAACCAAAAATAGGGGCCTGATACCAACAAGTTCAATGCATTAATTCTTTTCTTTATCTCATTAAAATCCAGCAAAATAATTTTCTTCAAAAATTAATTTCTAAAGCTAGGGACCTCGAAATTCAATTTCGGGCATACGCCCAAGTCCCTTATTTTACTACAGACCTCGCGGGATCGTCGGAACACGAATTCGGGTCCGTTTACTCATTATATTGACCAAAGTCAACAACCAAATTTTAATTCCAAAAATTATTATTTCTCATATTTTCACGTAAAAGCTTTCCGGATTCACGCCCGGACTGTGCACCAAATCGAGGTAATTAAAATTAGTCTTTTTAAGGCTAATGAGCCCAAAATAGAGTCTTACTTTATAAGATTACCCCTTTGGGTCATCACAGTATAACACCTTAGTTGGCCACCTTTCAATCTAGGTGTACGAGTCACTTAATTTGAAAGGGTAGCTGCCACATAGTGGAAATAAATCCTTATCCAATAATTCCCTAATTAATTAGGTAATATTTCACTACCCAATAATTAACCAATTATCCACATAATTAAGAATTATCTAAAATTACTTATAATACCACTCAATTTCAACACACCTTATACACCTTACTATCATGGTCATGTGGTACCTTGTATGCCACTAGTTCATAAATACAGGGTATTATAGCTTGGACCGTATTTTATCCCAAATTACAAAATTTTGACGAAACTCATTTTTTCAATTTGCTTACCCCCTCACCTTCACGAATTTACTTACCACTTGTTAGAAATAGCATAATATTTGTAACCTCAAAATAATCTCATTTCCGAGCTTGCGTCAATTAACTTACGGCATACTTTCATGTACGAAAATATGGGGTGTAACATTATTTCTCCCTTTTGGAACATTCGTCCTTGAATGTTGACTGACGCACTTATCATTTTCATAACTTATGTCTTTCAAATACTTTAGTACTCTCCTTGCCATCTAGGAAACCATTATGTGAATAAATCCAATGACCAAGACATTCCCTCCTCTAGGCCTCTTTTTCACACTACAACTCGTGGTCGGAATCCTAACAATCTTGTAACTGTTGTTACCTTCTATCATGCAGCCTGTACGACTGACCTTGTAAGTGCGCCTATGCGACTCTTCTCTCCTTTTTTTCCTCCAGCTTCTAGCCCATTCTTAGGCCTCACTTTTGTAAACATATACAGAGCTTGACAAGATGTCCCTCTGGGCATCTATAGGTATACTGAAGTCCTTCACTCGGTACTTTGTCGAATTTATGAATATTGCTATATATTGTTTCATAGACCCAGTTATCTTTCTGTATGACTTTACTACATCTAGATAGGTCATAATATAGCGTAACTCTTACTTCGATTTATCGTTACCGAGGTCTGCTACCAAACTTCAGGTTACGTTTGTTGCTTATCCCATGTGTATAAATCTATGTCTTTTAATGCTTCCTCATTATTGTTCATCTTGAGAATGACGACCTAATCTCACCTCATACTTTGTGAATTTTGTACATCCATTGTAGATTCACTTTAATGTTGATCTATCATCTACCACTGATAACTAAATCTCTTATGAAACATAGCCGCTAGGGCTCACATCTCATCAGGGACATCTGGAGTAATTAGCACCTAGGGGCGATACTATACTTCCATAACCGTATTTCATAGTATCCCAATGTGATTTACCTTACGTGGGTATTTTAATATTGTACATTTCATGAAATTTCTACTCAATCGAAGGCCCAAACGTCACCCTTCATCTATCACAATTACACCCTCATTCTACTACCGAGTAGCATTCCATATCTTCTAAATGCTACTAGTCTTAGACTCCTTTGAGTTCATTCAGGCTATACTGAGCTTTCTATAACTTATAGAAACCATTATCTCTCTTGTTTTCATGGGCTTAATCCTGAGGTACTTATACATTTCTTGTCACCTCCGCACTCTCCCTTTCTTATCCTTACTCCTGTCAAAACCTTGTCGCTTTACTATACTTTAGCTTGCGCCTAATACATATCTATGTATACTACTCGCAACCTCTCTTCAACTTGCTTGCAGATTTCCTTATGTTATTCTGAAACATTAAGCGAGACATCACATCGTCTCTAACTTTTCTTTACTCTTTTGGCTAGATCTTTTGGTACCTAGAAACCATAGGCTGGAAGATATGCCACTGACGCCGCCGCTATCATTCCCGGATACTGAATCCCAGCGCCTCTAGCCTTTTGTCTGAAGTACAGACTATTCACAACCTTTTGTATTTGAGTATCTCGTACATTATTCACCTTTACCTTATTTACATTAAAATCTCGCATCACGCCTTCTATCGCTCTCATGACATTCCTTCCATATAGGTATAATTTTTATCCACAACTTGAAGCTCTATTATAATGCTCGCACCTCCAGCGCATACACAATCCGGTGGGAGCTTCATACTGACTTCTTATGAGGTTGGTACTCTTCTAACTTGCTTTATCATAGAGCCGTTATAGAATATGGTTGTTGTACTATCTCTCTTGTACCTCTAATATTAAGAGTGATTCTTCTATGTTCTCAATCACGGTTTCTTTAAGTTTCTGGGTCCAATAATCAGACTCGTGATTTACCTCGTTGATGTAACTCTTTAGTTTCCTCCTCCCTCTCATCAGCCTTCATGTAGGCTTAAGTTATCTTCCAATCTGCGGCTCCTGGTATCAGTTATTACTTTAGCCTTTCATGGGCGTTATAGAATATCCATGATACAATCTTCTAACAATTCAATCCTTTGTCTATGCCCTGGGCTCAATTCTTTCTTTTGGCTTATACCGGAGTCTTCTACGGCTGTATGAATGTTAGTATATATGCTTCATGGATAATATTCTGAAATCTTAAGTGCATTCATAACGTAATTATTCTAGATTACTGATCGAATAATTCCTTTCGTTCCTTCTCAGCTTTCTTTAAACGTAAGCTAATACTTTTCATGGTCTTTCTGCCCCCTTGTTGCGTGTATACTTAGCTTATATTAGTACCCACACATATTAGAATTCCATATAACTCATATGATCTTGAATATCACTTCTTATTTTACTCCCCCGTTCATTAACCACGGTAGGTGCCACCTTCTTATGGAGTGCATACAATGTTGTTGTGAGACTGTTGTTACATGATCATTTCCTCTTTAGGTCATTGTGCTTAGGTTGAAGCCTTCTTCCTTATTTCCCCAGCTAGTCATTCATTGTAGTACTTAGGGAGGACCCTCTGACTCTTGTAAAGCTGTGAGCTTATTACATTGTATAATCGACGGACCTTTTGATGTCCTTCCTTTCCTATAATTATCCGTAGTTACATACTTCCACGCCCTTGTGCTTGTAGGATTGCTTCTAAACTGATATTTTGACTGTCTTCCTAGTGGCACTCTCTTTTATTCCCATAATACTCATACAGCACCTTTAACTACCTCAACTCCTATTTGAATATTTCTCAAGTATTACAATAACATTACTGGGAGGCCGAATTCACTATATTGGGCTTTACTATGTTTATCTTGCATGATTTGTTGACTCGTCTGTAACTTCCTGTTCAGCCATAACTAGGCTCTTCCTGAATCAATTACTAACCATTCGTTGGCCCATTCTCATATCAATATTTCGCATAATCTTTCTTTACCACTCCATAGTTACTAGAACTACTTAATTTTGACTTAATATCACGTCACTCCATATTCCCCCATTTAGGGGAGTACTAAGAGTTGGAGCTACGACAATCTACCTATAGATATTTTACCTCTTCATTTTTGGTGTCTTTTCACATTATCGATGATCCTTACTCGCCTTGCGGTAATACTTTTGTACTAAGGATAACAAAATTCCTTACTCACGAAGGTGACAATTACTATAACTGGAACATACAGTCTCTTAAGCTTAACTATTCTCACATTTCTTGTTTTAGGGAAGCGTCTTCCTGAATGACCATTCTCTAAATTTCTCATGAATCTTCTTATGTTGTCCATTCTATTATTGTCGGACCGAAATCTAAAATTCTCATGATATCGACCACTATCAAATCACTCAGCCCTAATTCATGTTTAGTTTATCTTGTTCACTAGCCCATACTGATTTCTATTATTCTGAGGTCTAACTTTTCCTTCTGGTAGTCGTTTTGGAGTCACGAACTTATTTCTTGAAATGAGGATATAAATGTATGACCTATACTCTTTTTGTTGTCTTAAGACATGTCACCCCTCGTTTCTTCCTTCACTTGCCTATAGATTCTGTAATACTCTACCATTTTTTTCCATGTATCACATATTACTCATAATGCTTCCTTAACTCTCTTTTTTTTCCTGCTAACATTTATGTCAATCACTTTATTCTGAAAACTTCAAAAAGACATTCTTTTGCTTTTTTTAGCTCCCTTTTGCTCCATCCAGTGGCTCTTTGGGTTGCTCAACATTCTTGCTCTACTAGGGACGGGAGCCACACTAAGATAATATTTATCCCTTCCAAGTTTTTAGTGCCTATATTCTGAATTTTGATCACACTAGTATTCACATCTAATTGTAATATTCTAGAGTGCACCGTCTGAGTGTCTCACAAGGAGATCTTATTAGCACTTTTGTAATATCCTTCAGAAATGTCAACTAACGCAAACAATCCATTCACCATTTTGGGTTACTCTAACCCCATCCGAATCCTGATATCCCGTCCTTCTCTTATACTAATTCTGTTAACTTCCGTAGGACATAAATGAGATGGGTGTGGCCATTTGTATGTGCCTCTGTTATTGTTAAAGGTAACTCAAAGTGCTTATATTTTTCTGTCTGAGTTGCAAATACTAATATTCTTTATTAACTGGGTGCCTCGTACCCTTCTTCACCGTGCTTCTTTTACTTGTTGAAACTTGTATCTAGCTTCTAAATCTCTTATTCCTTTTCACCATAAGAGTGAATAGATATTCTTGCCTTAGGGATCCTTATCAAGAAGCTTACACGTCTTAGTATCCTCATGTTCTTTTGGAGACCTTACATTTACTCATCATAAGCATCATGCAAAATCAAGTTCCTCTGACACAATTCTTCCACAGCCATATTCAATCACTTACCAACCATCTTTCAAGATGTCGGTATCATTGTATTATGAATATACTAGAATTTAGGAATCTATATTCTTACAAGTGAGCTCTACCACACGATCTAGAGTAAGAAGAAAGAGTGGCAGTCCTAAATGCCTTGTAACCTCCTGCTTATAAGTGTGGTGCACGACACACCCATAAACAAGACTCTACTAGACACTGCTTGTAGACTCCCTAGGATAGAACTGCTCTGATACCACTTTTGTCACGCCCCGAACCTGGGGGCGAGACCGGCACCAGTGCCTCACCTAACCTTGCGTACTAACTTGCGACTAAGGGATGCTGAATATATAATATCATACTTTGGCCATGGGTCACATTGCAAGACAATTGTGAATGCTGACTAAACATCAAAAAGCTGGGCCGATAAAGCCGTCATAACTAATATGGCTGGCAAACCAACAAAATATACAAAAATTCCTACAAGCCCAACATACTACACTAACTGACAAAATATATCTACAAGCCTCTACTGATGGATATATTGTGATCGGAATAGGGCCCTGACCTACTCATAACTTTTGAGACTAGAAAATGTACATAAATTCAGGAATATAAATTTCTCTTTATACTTGGTTATCAAATTCATGTAATTACGGGATCATGCCAAAATGAAGGAAAGGTTTAGACTTAATATACCTGGAGTAGGAAAAAATCCGTATGATATTCTTAAGAAAGGTTGCACCGTACTCCCTTAGAATCGCAAAATCTCACGTTGCTTAAGATGCTAAGAAATCTCGTTGAAATTTTTGTTTCAAGAAATCTTGTGGAAATCTCGTTGGATTGAGGTTGCTAACATTGGAATCCTTGTAGGAATTGTTGAAGACGTTATGAATTCCCTTCATATATTCTCACATCTGTTTTGCAATATTTGTAATAGGAAGAATACTATAAGATCACTTACTTGCATATCTTAACACCAAATGAAGCCAAAATGCCAAACTTCTAAGCATGACGTTACACGTAAGTGTCTTGTGTATAACACCTTAGTTGGCCACCTTTCAATCTAGGTGTATGAGTCACTTAATTCGAAGGGGGAGGGGGTTGTCATGTAGTAGAAATAAATCCTTATCCAATAATTTTCTAATTAATTAGGTAATATCCCACTACCCAATAATTAACCATTTATCCACATAATTAAGAATTATCTCAAATTACTTATAATACTACTCACTTTCAACAAACCTTATACATCTTACTATCATGGTCATGTGGTACCTTGTATGGCACTAGTCCATAAATACGGGGTATTATAGCTTGGACCGTATTTTATCCCAAATTGTCAAATTTTGACGAAACTCATTTTCTTCAATTTGCTTACCCTCTCACCTTCACGAATTTACTTATCACTTGTTAGAATAGCATAGTATTTGTAACCTCAAAATAATCTCATTTCTGAGCTTGCGTCGATTAACTTACGGCATACTTTCATGTACGAAAATATGTGGTGTAACAGCGATGGCGTTTTGTTGGGCTTGAAGCATTTCAAATATTACTTGAAGATTGACCCCTTCATCTCCTCTACCCTGTGTACCTCGACCGTCAGTCCGACCCCTTCCTTCGGGGTTTGCGCCTAAATCCGCATTCAAAGCAACATGCGAACTGACATCAACCATGTTGACAGGCGGTGCTCCTCCGAGGTCAGCCTGTGGCACCTCGATTCCTAGAGCAATAACATTCTCATTTTCTCCGTGGTGTCCGAGGCCGTTGTCTCCGTGTGTAGCTGTGTTTTCTGAGTTTGACATGATTTAACCTGAAAAATAAATTCTTGACAAGAAACAAGCGTAAAATAGTGTGTTATACTAGAATTAGCACTAAACAATCACTATTATCTTTAGCCCCACGGTGGGCGCCAAACTGTTTGCCTCAAAATACGAGTAACAATTAAACTTGTAATATGGTTATAAGGATACGTGATCTGATTCAATACAAATTGATAAATGGCTAAATAAATAAATGAATTAAACGATTAAAATAAATCAAACGAGTGTCGTTTGCAAGTTATCAACCTCGATCTGGAATAGGCTCGAGATCAACCACTTTTCTTGATGATAAAAGCACTGTTCTTGATGATTGCAAGCACAGTAGGAGCAACTGTTGTATCAAGATACTTTGAAAAGCCTTTTCCTGATCATTTCCTGGAATAAAACTGTAATATCTTATGCTAAACTGAAAGGAGGTCATATCATTGTCCCAAAGGCTTTGCTCAAATGGTAAGAATGCAGTGTGTGATGTGTGGGTTATGTGTGCATCACGTGTTTGACACTTCTGTAGACAAAAGTTTGATCTCTAAGTTAAGGGTAGAGAAGCAGGTCCATTATCCATTGAATTTGTGCGCGGGATTTCACTGTTATTAAAAAAAGGAAAGGAAGCCATATCACTGATTACATCAGCAATTTCAATTCGAACTATTATATTTGGAAACTAATAAATTGTTATACGTGTGGAAGATATTATTATTATTATTAAGGCGGCATATCTTTGATGCATATGATATCAGTAATGATGATTTCATCGCATGGTCTAAATAGGAAGGATACTGATTAGGTTCCTAGAAATGTTCTGGATCTCCATTTTCCTGTATGCTGAGCCAGTTTGCAAACTCTTCTTTTTTATCTTCCTTAATTTCCATTGCTTTGAACCACTACATCTCAACTATTTAGGTTACAGTCCCAGTCAACAGATATTTTTACCATAAGTCTTCTTACCTCGCTTCATCTCAGTTTTACCAATTTTGTTTGTCTATTTCTTACATGATAAAAAAAGAAAAAGAAATGCCAAAATATTGTCCCTGTATATGATGTTAAGCATTTTTAATGTATAATTGCCTAATTTACTTATTATTATGACATGGGCTACCAGGCTAGGAATACCAATCGAAAAATTGTTATTTATCATACTCCCTATGTTTCATTTTACATGACACTTTTATTTTAGTCTTTTCAAAGAAGAATGATACTTTTCTCTGTTTTGAAACTATTAATTTCACCCTTAATGGCATGACTTGTTTGGACCTACTTATATAGATAGAGAAAATGAAAAGACATAATGGAATTCTCACAACTCATATAATTATATTGTAAGGACAAATTTTGATACTTCGCGTATATTTAGCTTGTGTCAGAAGTCCCTTTATTTCTTAAACTTTGTATTCAGTGAAACACCTTTCACATAAATGGGATGGAGGAAGTACTTTGTTTTAGGCGTATTTTAGCGAATGTTCACTCCTGTACTTCAATCAAGTACAGTAATCTTTTTCGGTTTACTGATGCTCTGACTATTCTCCGTGAGTATCTGTCTTGCCATTTGGTTGTTTCCTACTGGGTGAGGCTTCGGAAGAGTGCAAACTCTCACAAAATTTGGTTATTCACTTATTTTGCAGTTTATGTGTGTAATAGGATGAGTTGACTGAACATAGAATATAACCACTATGCCTCAATCCCCACCCACGCTAGTTGGAGTCGGTTATATGAATGGTTGCTATCGTTGTCACTCCATTTAGGCCGTATTCAATATTGTGAGGGTTCATCATAAATAGATTAGTTTTACTTCGGCTTCAACCTACCGTAACTCCTCCTCCGATCTTGGGGCCGAAAATGTGAGCAAACACGCAGTGACAGTTTTCCAAGAAATAGAATGATGAGATAAATATTTTTCTGCTGAGCATGAACCGAGGAAAATCTAGAGTTGGGTGGATAATATTCCTTGCATTACTTCCATTTGGCATGAGTTGGTGGGATATATTTTGGCTTCATTTGGTTGGTTAGAATTAGTGCAACTCATAGTTTTGTTCTATATAAGAACCCTTTGTTTTTTAATTTGGATAAACTTTTTAACTTTTTGGCTCTAGAGATCGACCTCAAGAGCTAATGTTTAAGTAAGATATTGAGCCTATTCAAGAAGAGCTCAGTGCGAACACAAGTTTTGAGCGGAACTACTTACCCTCCGCTGCTGGGGGCAGATGTATAATTTTCTACTTCGATCCAGCAACTTGTTAGGAGTCTTCTATGAAATCTGCCGTTGAGATTACATTTGACCTCAATTTGAGATCACTTAGATAGATGATTTATGACAGACAGCTCTTTTATCCAACCTACTTGTTTGATCCATGTTAACTTGTATGTTTGACTCGCAGCTCGCCTCACTGGTTATTTTGGATGAGCATTGTGTTTTAGTGATTTCTAAGGAGAGTAAAGGCTTTGGGTCAGAAGATCATAGCTAACCTGTGTAAACTTTTGTGTTGTATTTTTATTTCCATGAACTTTGTTTATGCTTATCTTTCTTCTTTTTCTTTCTGTGCGGAATGAAGAAGGGTTTGAGAAGCTATTATTGCGCTTTGCTATTAAATTTTGCCACACTTTGCTCCCTACCCTCTAATTCCCCTTGGTTTGTTTTTGGCTCTCCTGTGTCATGTGTTCTGCTATATAATTGCTGATATAGTTTCTGTTTTTTCCTGTTCAGTGGATAATATCCTTCGTCTTGATCCAAGTGAGTTGATCATTAGAAAGCTAGTACTACTATTTTATCTTATTGCTCATACTTTTGAAAGCAAAATCTGTTTCTAATTTTGCCTGCTAGAAGTTATCGCTTGAGCTAAGATAATTGGCACTGAGATCATCATGTTGCTTGTTTAGGTACTTGTTTGGTTTGTGAGCCAACAATGCGGGCTTGCTAATACTATTAGACAAGGGACCTCGTGTTGGCCAATGGAGATGTCTTTCAGGTGTAACACCAATTCCATTGGTCCACATCGACTTCCGGATCTCTTGTGTACTGATTCGCATGAATGCAGAATCGATTTAGTCAAGATTAGTTGTTTTTGGATGTTCATTTTCCCTCGACGTATATGCCTTGCTGCTGCTACTTTGAATACTGGATTACCTCGTGCAATTTCTTTTTCACTTGATTGTTGGAATTGAATGCATCTTGCTGAAACAGTCGGCACAAAATTATAGGTGCTCCTTAGCCATATGGCTTTTAGATTTCCTGGTCTGGTTGGAATTTCACTGTAGGTAGTTTACTTCTGTATATTGTAGATTTGTGAATAATTTTTTTGCAGGGTCTCAAAATGTTGAAGTGACAAGTAAATAGGATCAAAGGGAGTAATAAATTATTGACTTCTCCTCAAGGCACTGTCGCTGTAATACTATTGGCTATGAACTGCTTAGACACAACTTAGATATTGACCCAAAACCATTAACGTAAACGTACAAGTTGCAGCGTTAATCCGAAAGAAAGCTTCACAATTTCTGAACACTCAAGTTCACAAAGGCCAGGAAAAACAAATCACGAATGCATACTTCAAATTTCTTTCGTTAATTGATACTCGGATGATAATTACATGAAAATATTCATGTTTTAAATTTCCGCATAATTAAGAGCAATAAAGGAAGGAAAACACTCTCAGTGAATGGCTTCAAACCAAAATCACATTAAAGTACATTTTTAGAAAAATATAGTGCTGCAGCTAAAATTAGCTACATGACAATAAGAAAAGTCAGCCTTTTATTGCGCATGGAACAACTAAAGATTGGTTCGAACCAGGCATTACAAGCTTATAACTCGCAAACTCATAAAATAGAATGAGGAAAATGTACAATACGGACACATGATTCAGGAACTTTTTCCAATGAAAAGATTCTCCATCCTTTCTTTGTACACTTGTCTACCCCTCAATTAACTAGGTGAGCAAAAACAAAGGAAATGAAAGGGCTATTCAGTCCTAATGATTGTTGGATCTCTCGGGGTTTGAGGTCAGTGAAATGAAAAAGGGAAAGGGATCAACTGCCATCAACTGCAATGCACTGCAGTTCAGCAATCCCAATGGTCACCATAATCAACAGAGACAACTGTGAACTTTTAATGGCAATTGCATAGTTAAAGTTTGTAGTTGCATTGATCATCAGCCTTTTGTAAGTTATGCGCTGTATTAGCTGTCAAGACTGCTATCACCAAGATTAGTCTAAAATAAGAATAAGGGATGAACCGTGCATAAGAATTTGACAAAATAAAGTTCACTCACAAACAATTACTGAACTTTACAAACGGAAAGATGTATTGCAGCAAAAACAGATGCCAGTTCATAATTTTCCCAGAATATGTCACAACACAAGAAGTCAAACAGGTGAAAGAAAAGCAGTATAGGAACCGTCAAAGTACTTCATGCCCTTTAAAAAGGCAGAATTTATCTGGGCACACAATTTGGTATTTGGGATACCAAAACAGAGGCTACCGTTATCCAAGGCTTCAGTTGCTGAAACTTGTGGATCAGAACATTTCCCGCTAACACTGAGACAAGTATTCAAGCCAACCGACGTAGGTTCTGTGATAAAACTGCAAAGCCATAAAATACCACGGAGAACAAAAATAAGACTACATAAGTAAATAAATAAAATAAAACAGCATCAGTAAGATAAATTAAAACTTCTGAACAGAATACAAATACAAAAGTTGGATGGTTCAAGTATTTGGACACTACAGTAGACCTATCTTCATACTAGCAGGTTTTTTCATATTACTGAAGGATTGCTCCCAGTTGGATTTTGGCATTGAAACATTGAAGTTTCAACGTTCTTTCAGCGGATCTTTTGTAACCAAAATACCAAGTATAAATGTTGACATTCAAGGTTTTTCATGTTCCAAAATATGAGTGTTGGTTAGTTCATATTAATCGGTAAGTTCTTGGAAATATGCAACATAAAGAAGTACTTTTTTTAATAAGGAATACAACACAGCACTTTTCGGGATCTTCAACACACACACCTCCCCCCCCCCCCCCCCAAAAAAAAAAAAAAACAACAGCAACCTCCTAAGGAGAACAGCTAGTAAAGGAGGAAAAGCAAAAAGTACTTGTTGATGCAAGACATCTCTCAACTTAGTTAATTCAGAACAATTTGCAAAATTAAGAAAAACAAAGATCCAAACCATCTCCATTTAGATATGCATAAGCAAACAAAACCATATTAACTATCCTCTACTATTTGATAGGTTTTGTTTTTCTAGTTCTATTGACTGGTGATAGTTTTGACCTACCCATGACAACATTATCATCAATTTGGGGACTCCAATTACTGAACATGTGATAAACCCTGCTTAGCACAAGGAAAACAAAGGACAATTGACTAAAAGCTAAACTAGTGATGCCACGTTGTAAGGCCACACTGAAGGATGATGGTCATGACTCATGCATGAAAGCCTTGAGCAAGCATCTTCAGTAAGCTACGACAATTTAACAAATTAATCCTGGGGTCCAATCAGCTGTACATTGATGATTAAATGATCATAGACGCTCTTATGTATGATGCTCCGGTCAGGAGGTGTGAGAGGTTGTCCATTGCGGGTCTGAGGAAGGGTAGGGGCAGGCCTAAGAAGTACTGGGGAGAGGTAAGGGGCTTTTGCATCTATACCCGCTTTTTGGGTCACGTTTTAACTTATACCCGCTTTGCAAAAAAATTACAAGCGTACCCACTTTTCGCATAAACTTCAGGCATACAGACCTGAAGTAGCAAAGGCAATCAGACAAACTTCAGCATTCTAGGCTTTTTCAAAAACCTCAGCAGAAGTGCTGAAGTTATTTAGTTCATTTGTGAAAATTTCAGCACTAAATAAGCTGAAGTTTTGTCCTCGATTAATTAGTTTTGTCATAAAGCTTTTTCAAAAACTTCATCAGAAGATGCTGAAGTTAATTAGTTCATTTGTAAAAACTTCAGCACTGAATAAGCTGAAGTTTTGTCATGGATTAATTAGTTTTGTCATAAAANGATGCTGAAGTTGTTTAGTTAATTTGTAAAAACTTCAGCACTAAATAAGCTAAAGTTTTGCACAAGTATCAAGAAGGCGGCGCCTGAAGTTGCAAAAATTAGGGTATAGGTTATATAATTTTAAAAATATGGGTATAGGTTAAATGGGGGCGACCAAATAGGGCGCCCCGTGCAATTTTTACGAGAGGTAGTTAGGCAGTACATGTCATTGCTCCAGCTTACCGAGGATATGACCCACGATAGAAACACGTGGAGGTCGAGGATTAGAGTTGTAGGTTGACAGTTAGTAGTGTGTTCCTCCTAGGCTTACCAGTAGTACTAGGACTATTTTTGTGTTATTGTATTCATGATTCTCTAGTAGTACATGTTGTGTCATTTGTGCCCGTTACCTCAAATGTATTGTTGTTACTATTGTTTGCTATTTGTTGCTTGATCTCCATTGTTCCTTGATATGAGGGTCTATCGGAAACAGTCTCTCTATCTTTATAAGGTAGGGGTAAGGCTTGCATACACACTACTCTACCCAGACCCCATTTATGGGAATACACTAGGTTCGTTGTTGTTGTCGTAGATGCTCTTATGTATATTTGACAATTTTGTTTACAAAGCAATGTTTTACAAAGGCACGGCATCTGAATCCAAAGATAGCTCAACACTTAACCACCATGAGCTTTGTCGGTTTTAGCTTTTTGGCGTCTATCAACTTAGCAGAATACTTCCACCTATTTAGGGGCATCATCTACTGATAGTGTTTCACTTCTCTTAGAACATCTTACAAACCTACTTTAGGGGCATCATCTGCTGATAGCATTCACTTCTCTTGGGACATCTTACCACCCCAAGGAATATCCCCTTCCAACCAGTAAAAAAACAGGTTTTAATACACTACATGCAACAATATATTCTAGATAATCCATGTGAAAAGTGTTTTGTAGACAGTATACCTAGCCTCAAAACTTGAGCTGTTAGAGCTGAAAGCATCACATATGGAAGAGGTTACCCATGGGGCAAGGTATCGACCCTTAATTTCAACACTATAGCACATCCCAGAAGATGGTTGTTGATTATGCTCACAAGGCACATTTGACTCCATTCCTTGAAAAGCTACCTGATCAATTCTCCTGACCTCCTTGCATCTGACCTGCAGAGTAGGTATAGTGATATCTATTTGCATTCTGGATAACACTATAACCAGCTTAAAACAGAACACATTGCTAATGCAATAACAAGCTCAAGACTGAAAATATTTAGAGATTATTTTTTGTAGCGTAATAAGTAATAATCAGCTTAGACTCAGTATATTGAGAAATTATCTTTTATAAAAAGACATTACTCTCATTAGTCAATGGTGGAAAGCAAGATCTTTTGGAACAGTAAGACAGCAGAAGCAGATAATGCTTTGTGAACGTCCCTCGAGCCTAGCCTCTCTATTATAAAAAGCCATAGGTAGATAATAGCTTATGGCATATAAAAGAGCTAGATCACTAACAGTTTTTTGTAAAAATGAAAGTGTGTCCTGCATGTGTGCCTGTATCACAAAGTAAGAGCAAGTCTTTGCGTGTTTTATTCAGCAAATCTTTGGTTAAACTCAACTGCCTCAAAGATTAAAACAGATTTAAGGTCTCAACTATGAACGAACAGATCAAATTTAACAAACATTCAAATATCAAGCAGACTGCGACATGCCACCTTTAATTAAATATCTTATGTACAAGAAGCGTAGATATAGTTCATCCATTTATTTAGCCAAAGAAAATAGTATCTGATATCTATATTCACAGTCAAACACTTACACAAGTGATGCTTTGTTCTGCAGCAAGCATCCCTTTTTACAGTACTTGTATCCAATATAAATTGAAAAATAAGGAAACTAACAGAATAGGGCAACCTGGACATATCATGGGTGTATCTTACTGGAAATTGATATGATACAATAAGCCCCGCACCGGGAGTGGTACTTAATGAAGTGCAGTAACTTATTTACTTTAAGCCTCCACTATTAGAAAAATGTGCTGCTGTTATACTACTGGTCAGCAGGCGTAGCCCTCAAATTTTCTATAGCTGCATATCCACGGTGGCAAATTCTAAACTCTAGAATAGAATGTCATGCTCTATTTTTTACCAAGTTCAAAATAAGATACAAATTTGTTTTGTATTTCACAAACCCATTTATTATTACTAGTTTTAGGGGAGTGACACTAATCTGATAGCTTATGCTTAAACACCTAACAGAGAAAGACAGCTTATGAAGCATAAAGCCACACTGAGGCAAGTACAGGCACAATCATTGGCATGATAAAAAGAATTTCTTTTACAGTATTCCTGTTGAATTAAGTGGCTACACATTATCTAAAAGCATAAGATAAAGAAGATAGATTTATCAACAATACAACAAATGATAGCGTGTGTTCATTTTAATATCTTAGGGAATATGAAATTGTTAATATGGGAGTTACTATTTAAAAAATTAAAATTTTAAAAAAAGAGCATATTGGGATTGTTATCTTTCTTTTTTGATTGGTTAACCATATTGGGATTGCTATCCCACTGCACAAGCCCCTAAATGTCGAAATTAACCTTTAGATACAAGGTCAGAGACTCCAATCTTGGGTGAAGATTGGGAGGAAGAAAATGTTCATTGAAGGGCAAACCAAGAACAGTGTTATATTGAGCCCTCAGTTAAAGTCTTCATCACAATCAAGCAAACCCAAAACTGCAAATGTATATCCGGTTACATCCATGTATTTGCTTACTACTCATACTATAATCGACTTATAATCGTGTACTATTTCATCTCCATAAGAACGACCCCAAAGGTCATGGCTTGAACCCAACTATTCGGACAATCAAATTGAAGAAACAATATTATGCAGAAGCCTTCAACCAACCTCAGGGACAGTGAATGCAGCATTCTCAAATGGGATAGGTGAATACAACACAGGGACGTCCACACCAGTTAGAGAAGTTAAGAAACATCTGAAAATTTGACAAAATGCTATATAGTTTAGAGAAGATCATATGTAATTGAATATCAAAACTGTGGCATAATATGATGGAAGGGGGGACATGGAATGAAGTCAACGAAACTTTTTTATTAACTACGAGCTTACCTATAGTTCAGTAGAAAATCATATAAAGAATGAACATTCTTATTTCCAGTGAATGCCAGAAGAGATTGGGGCCTATTATCCACATCAGATGTTGCACCCCGCCGCCTAGTCTGCATAAAACATTAAACTCACCAGTGTGAAAAAAAAACTAATTATAACCAACAAATAAATAAGGATGTCGCCTCTACAACTTAAGCTTTTAAATCAGGTTATTCACACACTTCAACATATTAAGCAAGCAAAGGTCCCTAGTTAAGCCTCCCATCACCTATAAATGAAATATTTCCATGTGTGTGGCCCAAGGAAAAAAAATTGGGTGGGGCGGGGGGACAATGTTGTGAACTATAAACGTGTCTCGTCTCTGGCAGTTTAAGCTGTTAAAGGAAGCAGTTGACATACTTCCCAATAAAAAAGTTTTTCATGGTAAAAAGGGAAACTGAATAATCCACTATTTGAATGTTAAAAGCGACCGCTTCCTCGCTTAAAGAGATGCAAAGCAAGGATCTGGCGCTTCTTTGATCTGAAGCGTATCAGGTACAGAAAAGCGATCACTTCCCCCGAGAAAGGGAGAAGCGAGGAAGCGAACAAAGCGACAGACGCCAGCGCTTCTCCTCATAACTGAGGTTGCCAGCATTTTTATTAAAAAGGCTCTCTTTTTTAAAAAAGACCATGAAGCAGGGTTTGACCTTTCTACACTTTTCCACTTCAAGATCATCAAAAGTTTGGTCCCATGTACGTGATTTCTTCCTCCTCCTCCTCCTCCTCCTCCTCCTCCTCTTTTTCTTTTTCTTTCACTGTTTCAGTGTCCAAATAGCAGCAAATGCTGGCGAAATATTTTTCCCCTTCGGTTCTTCTTTTTCTCATTCTCCTCTTCTTCATTATTTTTCACTGTTTCAGTGATAAATTGCAGCGAAATGCTGCCCATTTTTTGTTTCAGTAATACTGCCGTTTTTTGGTATACTTACTGCCATTTTTTTCACATCATTTATTGTTAGTTCTTATTGCTTTTTTTATGTGTTATTTAGTTGTTCTTTTAATAGAGCCAAAAGACGATAGGAAAGACCCTGCTTGGGCTTATTCTGCAAGAGTTAGCGAGACCAACAAGATGGTAATTAAATGTCTTTTTTTGTGACAAGATTTCGAATGGGGGAATCTATCGTCAAAAATCGCATCTAATCGGTGATGATCCAAACGTCGTATCTTGTCCTAAAGTTCCACCGCATGTGAAGGAAGAAATGAAAGCATACCTTCAAAAAAATATTTAAAGACTCAAATGCATCATGAACAAGAACTACATAATCTTGATGATGATGATGATGATAAAATAGAAGAAGGTGACGATGGTTCGTCGCTTCCATTAAAATCACAAAAGCGGGGAAGGATACAAACAATGTCTTCAAGTTGTGGATCTACCGGTAAGACTAAAGGTACTATGGATTGTTATTTCATGCAAAAACCAGGAGATATGGGACGTAAAAGTAGTAATTGTCAAACTGATGCCAAAGCGATTTTAAGGGATCGTGCAGTTGCAATGTTTGCGCGGTGGGCGTATGATGCACGTCTTCCTTTTAGTTGTGTCAATTATACTGACACTTTTTCTGCTGTTATTGAGGTAGTAGGCCAATATGGTTCCGGAATGAAGCCTCCAACTTATCATGAAGTTAGAGGTCCATATTTAAAAAAAAAGAGGTGGAAAAGACTTACAAAATCGTGGAGGAGCACAAAGTGGACGACAAGAAATGAAAAAAATGATCATCAATATCTTGATGAATTCTCCAAAGGAAAACTTGTTTCTTGAGTCTGATGATGCAAGCAACTCTTCTACTGATTCAACCAAAATGTACTCCTTGTTCAAGAGTGCAATAGACTCTATTGGAGCAGAAAATATTGTTCAAGTTCTCACGGATAACGCCAGTGAAAATGTTAAAGCTGGTGATTTGATGTTTGTAGCGTACCGGCATATTTATTGGACTCCGTGTGCAGCACATCGCATTAATTTGATCTTCAGTGACATTTTCAAGGAAAGATCCTTAAGTCAAGCAATTAGAGTGTTTTCCTATATTGTTCAAAGGCCTTTGTTATTGAATATGATGAAGAGATTTAGTAAACAAAGAAGCTTGGTGAAACCTGCAATCACAAGATTTGCTACTGCTTTCTTGACTTTGCATAGGATGTATGAGCAAAAAAGCAATTTGAAGGAGTTGTTTGTTTCAGATGAGCACACTAACAGTGCCTATGGAAGGGAAGCTCGAGGGAGAGAATCTGCAGATATTATGCTTTCTACTTCATTCTGGAATAATGTGGTTCATGCATTGAAGATTGGTGGTCATTTAGTTAAAGTGCTTCATTTGGTAGATGAGGAGCAAAGACCACCAATGGGATACCTTTACAAAGCAATAGATAGAGCAAAGGAGGCTATTCGAGACTCTTTTAGTGATCAAAGAAAATATAAAAGAGTCTTTGAGATCATAGATAAAAAGTGGAGCGGTCAGATTCATCGCACATTGCATGCAACTGGACTTGTTTTGAACTCGGAACTATTTTATGACAATGAATAAAGGATTATAGAGATGAAGAATTGTGGAATGGATACATTGAATTGAATGCATTGAGAAGTTGATACCTTATTTATCCGTGCAAGTAAAATAACAGAGCAATTTAGTACTTATAGGAATGTTGAGCATCTTTTTTGAAAAAAGATGGCTATTAGACAAAAAAAGATGAAGTCACCAACTGAACGAGTGCTTAAATGTTGCTTTATAGTTGACAAATCATTTCTTTATAAATATTATGTTTTGAATATTTGTTCTACTTATACAGTTGAATGGTGGAAGCAATATGGCCATTCCACTCCAGAATTATAAAAGTTTGTCGTCAAGTAAGTCTAACGTGTAGCTCATTCGGGTGTGAAAGGAATTGGAGCGTGTTTGAACATGTAAGAACTAAGAAGAAAGATTTAGTATATTGAGATAATCAAATTATATCTCAATTGTCCTAAACTTACCAATTACTTATTATTTCCAAATTCATACCAAAAAGAGGAACAAACTAACCTTGAAGCGTCTCAATGATCTAGTATTCATCAAGTACAATTGAACATTGAGGCGATGTTACAACGCTCGCAATATAATTGATCCAATTAGTTTGGACAACATCGATGATGCTAATGAATGGCTAATTGGAGTCCCGGAAGATCATGCAAAAGAAGTATTTGAGGAAACTTCTGATTTCACTTGAGGTAATGTTGCGGAGGCGCGTGGAATTGGGGAGAGGATTTATGGTTTGAGGGTTCACAGAGGAAGGGCAAAGAAGCAACTACTTTGTCCCTAGTTGATGAAGAAGAAGAAGAAGAAGTTGAAGAAGATGATGAGCAATATAATAATAATAATAGAGGAATACAAGAATTTGACAATCTTGTAAAACAATAGGATGCTCATTTTGTGTTTTAATTGATGCTACTCTTTAGTGTTTACATTGAATTATTGAACATTTGCTTGCAATTACATGTGTTATCTATGCAGTATCTATTTTAATATTTTTTTATATTCCACTTCACTTCAAAAAAAGGGGCTTGTCGTTTTTCCTAGCTTCACGCTCTTCACAACATTGGAATACACCGTGACAATTCCTCTAGCAAGAAGTAATTTTATACATCACTATAATTACTCCAAAATTTCCATATTGAGAAAGTTAAGTTCATTAAGGCAAAGGAAACTCAAGCATAACATGAAAAAATTACTCAATACTTTGGACAATTGAAGGGAAGCCTTGGAGCAACGGTCAAGTTGTCTCCGTGTGACTTATAGGTCACGGGTTCAAACCGTGGAATCAGCCACTGATGTTTGCATCAGGGTAGGCTGCCTACATCACACCCCCTTGGGGTGCGGCCTTCCTCGGACCCTGCGTGAACGCAGGACGCTTTGTGCGCTGGACTGCCCTTTTTAATACTTTGGACAGTTCTCCCTTTCTTAAAACTAGGCATTGACAAAGCCAAAGAATATGACATCATTAATACAAGATTTGTAAGCAAATTTCTCTCCTGGATTTATTTTTCCACGTGAGTCTCAATTACATGACAAATTTACCTGGCCCAGATTTTGTTTCTCAATCTCTGAAAGCTCAAGCAGCTCTTCTGTACTAAGTTCCTCCAATTTTGAGTGGCAAAGCGGCATAGAAAAAGAAACATCCTACCGCCCACAAAAGATTGCAACACATAATCAGCTTAACAAATTACATATGCAACAAAATGCATAATCACACAGTTAAAATGCATGTCCATTCAGCACTTTAGCATCACCACTTGAGTGGTATTGGAAAATCATCACCTGTTCAACATAAAGAAGCCAAATAGCATATACACGAGCCAATGAAACCAGGAGTCAAATCCTAATCATCATTCTTTACTGTTACTAGCTGATAGTGTTTCCTAATCATCCTTCTTTTTTAAGCAATTATATGGAAGTTCAAGGTCGCACTTTTGTACAAGAGGTACCTTCTAAAAAGACAACTCAAATCATCAATTTTTTGTGGTTTTTGGATTTTTGGCGCAGCAGCATTCAAGATGAAGACAGCATGTTAGAGTTCATAAACTCTCTACAGGAGTAGACTTTCTTTTTTGTACAGTCACAATCCCTTCTTCTTTTTCTATGGGGGGTCTTAGATCCTGTAACTCACAAGCACTCTCTTTGAGCTTGGCCAGTGTCAAAAAAACAGTTGAAGTTGTGCTCTGGACTTGTATGTCGAATAATTTGTTTTCCAACTTCAATTTCAAATAGTTTTGCCCAACTTTATTAGCTTGACTCAAAATGGCTGTGGAAAGCCAAAGAGTCCATCTTTGTATTCACTCCACTCATCAGTTATTCTATATTGCTCCTTAAGACTTGGCACCAACTTTTGTCACTTGTTATACTGTAGTAATATACTGAGCTAGAATGTCAGCTTCATGCTTTTAGAAAGGGAGAAAAAAATTATTTCCTATCTTTTTAACATATTCTCAACAGATAGAGGTTACGTGATGCAATATTTAAACACCATGCATTCGCTTCTCACTTAAAGTCCTGGGGCTATATTGTCTTTTAACACCTTTTGCTTTACCGCTCCTATTTATGGACTAACATATGGAACTTCTCCACTGGAACACTTACCAACTTTCATAACTTGTGTAATGTTATCCCTCTGGTAATTTAAGATGCTATTCAAATCCAAACTAACATTACTTGCAAAACATTACATCATTAAAAAAAGTCTAGTTGTTGGGGAGCTTCAATTACAGAGGTTAGACCTAATCGAGTATATGAAACTTTAGTGACTCATTAGAACATCCCTGAGCTGCTCCAGGATCAACGTTTACAATCACAAACTAAAAGCATTGTATCAGCACTTTGCAGGAGGGTAACAGCAGCAACCAAATAGTCCAAAACGAGCTGGATAACAAAAGAACTATGCTTGAAGAATACCCTGAAGAAATAAGCAAAATAAGAAGTACCGCCAAGTCATCATCTTACATGTTCTTTGAGTGATGACCTCAAGCCCCGGGTTGACTGAGATATATATGCATTGCAAACACAGTTTTCCTCAGAATAAGAACTGGTGAACATGACCACAAATTGAGCAGTGCAGACTGCAAAGTTAAAAACAGAGAGAGAACATGAATACATAGAATTCAAATCACTACAATGAAGCAGAAAAAAGGTATTCCCACCATCTCATTTTATATGACGGAAATCATTCATTTTGGAATAGGCTAATAAGGAAAAGTGCAATATAAAATGGAACAAATGGAATGACTTTTAAGCTGCCAAGAAACTGTATCCGCAAACAATTGCATTTTTATTTAGTCTTACAGAGTTATTACAGCAGAAAATTAAAATCAGATTGTTTTGTATTTTATGTTAATTAGATTCTATATCACCTCTTCCAAAGAGATCTAATCCAATTCAGGTGTTACCCTTTCTGGACTTTTGGGAGCAAAGAAGGGTAGCCAGGCAAATAAATAGAATCATGGAAGAAGCAACAGGCGAGTAGCAATGGCTGTCATTTACATGACCATTGGATAGTTCTTCAGTGGACATGGCAATGCAAATTTTTGTATGTGTTCTTAAATTGTCTCAGAGTAGAGCTCTTAAAGGCAAGTATGTATAAGCCAAGAAGCTGAACACCAGACCTTTAGACCTAGGAGTTAACTAACATCACAAGTACCAAAAACCAATAAAGTTAAACAATTTAACACATAATAATGGAAAATACATATGAAAAAGGAGGGAAAAATAGATAGTAGAACCATGGCTTCCATGTAAAACAGAACCTGCCGTAATCACTTCAAATAGTTTCTCTATCATTACAAGCAACATAACTAGGCTGAAAGTAGGTACATGTCTGTGTTAAAAACTCCTTGTAGACCAATATCAGAGACTACTGGTAAGACCCAATTGCCTAACCAAGTAATAATAGCATAAAGAATTCATATATTAGATTTCTCCCTTTCCTAAGTTGCAGATGTCCATCCTGAATCACCACTATTTATAAGTGTGAAGTCTCATGAAATGCGAAGAGAATAAAAACTGCATGTCAGTTATAAGTGGCACATGAAGGTGGTAATTAAAATGATTCTTACCGTAGAAGATGCTGCAACCATTCTTCCGAAGCATGTAATATAAACTTCGAAAGGAATCCTGCCATGCTAACTGCCTTTCGCTTAAAAAGTCCAGTTGCCCTAGGATTAAAAGTCAAAATTCTAAAGTGAGCAGGAATGATAGTAAGCAAAAGGTAGGACTATACAGAAGAATCCAGCAAATACCTCCCGTTGAAGCAGACAATGTTAAAGCTGATATAACTGAAGGCGGTAGAGGAGACTGTGGATACATCCAGGAATGCAATGACCTATGATTAACTGCTTGGGAAACAGAATTCATTTCAGAAAAGCAGGTCATCTTTTGACGCATGGAACAATTCGAGGATGTAAACCTGGCCACCACATTGCTGGTGCCACAATTGATCAACCTATGAAACCTACAGGATTATACGAGACACAATTAACCTTAAAAACACAATACCGAGGAACACAATTCAAAGTAATAAGACATGCAGCAACACTTGTCTTTTCTTTGGGACCAGTGTTTTTGAGAGCGAGAAGCGCAAAAAAGCGATAGGGGCTCGCCTCGCTTCAAAAGCGAAGCGCACGCTTCATTGAAGTGAAGCGCAATTCTTAAAAAATATAATGTAAACCTTGCAAAGACACAATATAAATAATCAAAAAGTTCAATTTAAAAACTTAAAAGTAGGTACCACTACCACCAATTCCTCCACAAACCAGAGGACAAGCAAAATCACATAAAAATTAACTTTATAAACTGAAATACACATAAAAATTAATAAATAAAGGCTAACATACTAATCAAATAAACTGAAAATTATATATACATATGTGTGTGTGTGTGTGTGTGTGTGTATATATATATATATTACTTTACAAACTGAAATACACATAAAAATTAATAAATAAAGGCTAAAATACTAATCAAATAAACTGAAATAAAATATATATACAATGATTAACTTTATAAAGTGAAATACACATACAAATTAATTAATAAAGGCTAAAATACTAAATAAGTAGGAAAAAAGGAGAAAAAAAAATTTCGCACCTGCCCTAGCTACGAGCAGGTGCCTGGACGAGAACAAGATGAAGAAAGAAGAAAGAACAAAAATTACCTGGAGCTTCTCATTTGAAGTCTTGAACCCTAGCAGCAATTGATTTTGAGAGAAATGGTCTTTATTTAGGTTACGGGTCTGTTTTGTATAGTAAAAAAACAGACCCAAACTTTATTTTTAAAAAAACTGACCCAAACTTTTTTTTTTCTTAAAACTGACCCCTCCACCACAAAAGCGAGCGCTTTGTCGCTTCGCGCTTCTTCTATGAAGCGAGGCATCGCTTCGCGCTTAAAGAGATCGCTTTGTCGCTTTTTAAAACACTGTTTGGGACACAGTTCATGGCATGGTCACTTGGTCAGAGAAAATGTTATGTACATCTCTCCCTTGTTAAATGGTTATGCCACTAGTTTAGTTAGTGACATGCCATCAAGTATTACTTAAGCATGTGATAACTTAAGAGAACTTGTAACTCTCAGGAAAGAAATTGTATACATCAGATACTGCATTATAAACCTAAAACACTTAGAGCAATATCATAAACAAGCTCTATAACTCCAGATCCAAATAGTGCGGGACTGCAGGTATTTCAAAACATCTTGCCTTATTGGTGGAAAAATAAACTTCCATAGACGCACAAATTCTTTCGTGCTAAAACCTCGAGAAAACTGATTCCTTATAAGTTGTAACAGGAGCTCAACATTTCATGAGTACAACTAAGGAATGCATATGGACAGTTTTTCCAACAAATAAATGTAGACATGCGTCGATATTAAAATGAGCCATTATATAACAAAATCAGTCAAGTCATCACTCACCAGTTGATGGAAGAAGCAGACACAACTCGTATATTAGTTTTCATTGTCAAATCCAACGGGGTCATCTTACATGGGACATGGAGTTCTGAGGAGAAAATTTTTGACCTTGAACCACCATCTGGTTCAGAGGATTCAGCAATTTTAGCAGAAGCAACTTGATGCTCATGGGTAGCCAGTCCTCTTAAGGCTTTATCCTATCAATAGAAGATAAAAGGTTAATCCTTAGCTTTATCAAAGTATAAAGGGCGGTGAAAAAAAAAGTATACAGAGCAATTAAAGAGGATAGATGCTGGCAATAGTAAGTACCATATCAATAGTAGACAAGCCATGTGCATCTACACCACCCAGTGACAGCTCGGTGACGCTGCGGAAGGTATTTTCATTGCACCTTTGACTTGTGCTACAAGTTTTGGTTGCACAATCTTTTCCAGTTGCAGTTGAAGCAAGAAAGGATTCTGGGCTTTAATGATAATATATGGAAAAATCATTAAATGAGTAGAAAGAAGATATAAAAAACAATGCATTCCTACAAATATTTAATACTGTGCTACATAATTACCATTTCAATTGCTGTTGATTCTCAGCAGCAAATGCTGAAGGCACAGAACATTTTTTAATACTACCACTTTGCTCAGCTGGAAAACTTTCCTGCCAGCGAGAAGAAATAAAGATACTTAATTAGTGAGGGAAAACACAAAAAGAAGTCAGTCAAAGCATTTGCTGAATTACATAGATTCCAAATAAAAGTAGCGCGATAATAAGTAAACTAACCTTGACATTTTCTTTCCCCAAAATCAAATTTAGCCTGATGCTGTTTTTTCTGACAGGAAATAGCTCATCCATACGAGTATCAACATATCTTGGGTTCTTCGATACATCAGATCTCTTGGGCGCCGGGAAAACACCATTGCTTTCAAACAAGTGGATGGACTTTGTTAGTTGCACTTAAAAAGTTATAAGAGAAATGGAAACAAAAATTACCTCATAGAGCCACTAATTGGGGCTGATGATTCATCCACGAGTTGCGTAGTATCCTTTCTCTTCAATTGCTCTCCCTGCCATATTCAGTGTGCCAAAGGCAAAATTGAAGAAAAGTGCAAGGGTTTACTAGATCTATAAAGATGCAATTTAACTTTTCTAAGTGACATTTCATGACTCACTATCTATACTAAATTTCTTATATTATTCTTAGTCACCAACATATTCATTTATATCGCTTCCTTAACAAATAAAATTCATTTATTTTGGTTGGCCAAAGCAAGAGAGAAGAAGGCTCGCGAGCTGGATCAAGTGAGGTGCATCAAATACGAGGACGGTCGAGTATTGATGGAAGAGGCCCAGATTAGGTAAAGATGGCAGTCGTACTTTCATAAACTTCTGAATAAAGAGGGGGACAGAAACATCGTGTTAGGGCAATTGGGGCACTCCGAGAGTCACCGAGACTTTAGGTATTGTAGTCGCATTAAGGTTGAGGAGGTCGTGGGTGCGATGGGTAAGATGAGTCGGGGCAAAGCGACCGGACCGACGAGATTCCAGTAGAGTTTTGGAGATATGCGGGTAGAGCAGGCTTGAAGTGACTGACTGGGTTCTTTAATGTTATCTTCAGGACAAAGAGGATGCATGATGAGTGGCGATGGAGTACAATGGTTCCGGTGTACAAGAACAAAGGGGATATCCAGAATTGTAACAACAATAGGGGTATCAAGTTACTAAGTCATACCATGAAAGTTTGGGAGAGGGTGGTGAAACGGAGGATACGGAGGGCGGTGTCTATATCGGAAAACCAGTTCAGGTTTATACCGGGTCGTTCTACTACGGAAGCTATCCACCTTATCAGGAGGTTGGTAGAACTATACAGGGATAGGAAGAGGGATTTGCATATGGTGTTTATTGACCTAGAGAAGGCATACGACAAGGTCCCTAGGGACGTCCTTTAGAGGTGTCTGGAGGTGAAAGGTGTGTTGGTAGCTTACATTATGGCGATAAAGGCTATGTATGATGGAGCTATGACTCGATTAGGACTGTGGGCGGTGACTCAGAGCCTTTTCCGGTGGTTATGGAGTTACACCAAGGATCTGCGCTCAGCCCGTTCTTATTTGCTCTGGCGATGGATGCACTGACACACCATTTCCAAGGAGAGGTGCCACGGTGCATGTTGTTCGCTGATGATAGTTCTGATTGATGAGACGCGAGGCAGTGTTAATGGGAGACTGGAGGTATGGAGGCAGGCCCTGGAGTCTAAAAGTTTCAAGTTGAGTAGGACTAAGACGAAATATGTGGAATGTAAGTTAAGTGACGTGACGAGGGAAGCGGATGTGGAAGTCAGGCTTGCCTCACAGGTCATCCTCAAGAGAGAAAGTTTTAAGTACTTAGGGTCAATTATCCAAGGAGATGGGGAGATCGACGGGGATGTTACGCACCGTATTGGGGTGGATGAAATGGAGGTTAGCGTCTAGAGTCCTGTGTGACAAGAATGTGCCACCGAAACTCAAAGGTAAGTTCTATAGAGCGGTGGTTAGACCGGTCATGTTGTATGGAGCTGAGTGTTGGCCAGTCAAGAATTCACATATCCAGAAAATGAAAGTGGCAGAAATGAGGATGTTGAAATAGATGTGTGGGCACATTAGGCTGGATAAGATTCGGAATGAAGATATTCGGGAGAGGGTGGGTGTGGCTCCCGTGGACGACAAGATGCGGGAAGCATGGCTTAGATGGTTCGAACAAGTGCGGAGGAGAATCCTAGATGCATCGGTTAGGAGGTGTGAGCGGTTAACTTTTGCAGGTACGAGAACAGGCAGATGACGGCCTAAGAAGTATTGGGGCGACGTGATCAGGCAGGACATGGCGCGGCTTTAGATTTCCGAGGACATGGCTCTTGATAGGAACATATGAAGGTCAAGCATTAGGGTGGCAGGCTAGGGGGTAGTCGAGAGTTCTTCCCTCTTTGTACCGGGTAGTCTGATAGAGTTTTGTTTAGGTTTGTTAGCGGTCTATGTTGTGTTCACATTGTTGTTTTGCATAGTATTGTGTTATTGGCCTTTCACTTATTCGTTGTTGTTATTTTCTTTCTAGCATCTTTTGTTGTTACATGCCTTTTCTCTTGTTTCTTTTCTGATATTATTGTCTCTCCTGTTGAGCCGAGAGTCTCCCGGAAACAGTCTCTACCCTTTTCGGGGTAGGGGTAAGGTATGCGTACACTTTACTCTCCCCAGACCCCACTAGTGGGATTTTACTGGGTATGTTGTTGTTGTTGCAATTATATTAACCGCCTAGTGTGCACTCTTCAAGGCAAAGCCTATGGGCAATGAGGCACACGCTTTAACATCCTCGTGCCCGCACCAATGTGTCGTATAAGCAAAGCCACCAAAGGCCTATGTTGCACGCTTCAGAGCAAAGCATGCCCCCAGCGAGCTTTTACTATAATAGTCATTCACGGATGTTGAAAGCCAATACGTACCTCCATATATACCATTTGTATGAACAAATAAAAGAACTTCAAAAAAGGCAATACATGTGAAAATCCCACACAATCTTCACATGACTAACATAAATATTGCATGTATGTGCACAAGTTCAGACGGGAAATGATAACATGGCATGAGCTAGGACACGTTCTTTTGCATCTAGCGCTACAAGATTATTCAGTGAGCATCTCAATTGATCATACCACGAGAAGAGAGTTAGTCATGCTTTGAAAGTAGAACCTACTTGATGTAAGAATACAACCACCCCAAAGCCATTACTCAGCTTTCATTGCACTCCGGTTTAGGCTTAAAATTGGAAGGAAAAGATAACCACTTATCAATAGTTTGAATTTGAATGCACACCAAATTAAAGTAATGTTCAATCATTTAAGAGACCATTTATATTTTCCTTTTCTTTGATTTGTTAGCTAAACTTACATGTTTACACTCTTTGATCGACTTTCTGAAAACAATTCTGGAAACAATACTCAACTCTAACTTCTTCATCCTCCCTCAGCTAACACATGTACACAAACCAGAAGATATTCCCCATCAAATTATGCTGCCGAACCATTTTCTCTTACCACCCCTCTATTCCTTTATCCCTCCCTGGACACACATAAACAATCTCAGATGACATGCACAATTCCTGTTACAGCTGCACCAATAAGTCAAATGCAGGCAGCCTTCTTCTCCATCGTAACGGCTGGAGATGAACATGTCTCCTTCCAGCAACTTCTCCTCACAAAATATAGGATCTAAACAGAGAAATAGATATTTGCAGGATTGCTTTTGAAAGCAAGTACAGTACAGATTGGAGAAGTAACATTCATTCAACTACTTCTCCAAATATTTTTCAATTGTGGTGCATCAGGCCTCAGGTATTGTCAGTGCTCATAGCTACAAGGGTGTAGTGTTTGGTGGTTGTAGAGAAAGATGCTCATGGATGCCCATACCAGTGAGAGATTGTTCTACTTACAAGATTCAAAAAAAAGATACTTTTTTGTCAAATTTTAATTGTAAATTAACAATACGTTTAATTTCAATTGTATTGTAAGAGTTTCTTTCAAAATAAAAGCAAAAAGAAACTTGTGTGTCCTATGCACTGATATGGAACTTTTGTGCACTTGCATGGATAATGTAGAGCCCGTTTGGATTAGCTGATCTGAAGTAGCTGATAAGAATTAGGTGCTGAAAAGCACTTTTAAGTGTTGAAATTGATTTAATAAATAAGCAGTTACGTGTTTGGGTACAAGTGCTGAAATTGATAATAAGTTGCTACAGTATTTGATAAAAAAAGTGTTGATAAGCTCTTTTTTTGTCAAAATGACTTAAATAATCTTAGAACTTTTTACACTTATAAGGGCGTAATTTCTTCAAAATTTTAGACTCTTGATCGATTCAAATACAAAATATTTTATTTGTTATTTTATTTTAAATACAACTATATTTAAATAAGACAATTTTTATGATAAATATAATTTGTTTGTGATAAGCATATAATCATAAGTTATAATAATTAATAAATTGACAAAAGTTTCTCAGTAAAAAATAAACCTAAATAGGACAAATTATTTGAAGAGAAACAAACATTGTCTTCATCACCACAATACTTAGAAAGCAATATATCAAAAATTTGATATGTCCTCGTTCATTACATATAGTTCAACGACACAATCACATAGATATAAGTATGCAAAGGAATAGAGAATTTGCTTATCTTAAATAGTCAATGAGAATTGCACACTTGAAGAGGGTTTAGGTTGAATCTTGAGGCAGAGAGTATCGATGTAGGAGTTTTGTTCTAAGAAGAAATATTTTAAGGATAAAATAGTAAAAATCGTGGTCAAACTTAAAGTGCTTATAAGCTAAAAATTCATAAGTTGGGAGTGACCAGCTTATGGCTTTTGTATTATTTTTGACTTATAAGCAGTTTTAACTTTACCAAACGCGTAGATAAGCCGAAAAGTACTTAAAGCTAGTTTGACCAGCTTATAAGCTTAGGCAAACACCCTCGTAAAATTGTTTTACACAATTAGGTTATGATCACTACAACATGTGACTATCCACAATCAGTTTAGTCTGGTAGCTTGAAAATAAAGTAAAAGACTTGCTATGATAGGTAGTAAAAGATTGTTTACACTATAATGTAAAAAACTTTTTATATCGTAAGTGAATATCAGTTAAAATCTTGGTATTAATACAGGTAAAGAGGTTACTGTCCACTCCATTTGTCCCATTTTATGTGATTAGTTTGAATAGACACAGAGTTTAAAGACATACTTTTAAAAGTGGTGAACTAAAACAAGGCATAAATATTTGTGTGGTTAACTCATCTCATTAAAAATAAAATGAAAAGTTAAAGTTAAATTATTTCTAAAGACATAAAGATAATCATCTCATACAATGCTCTCTTCACCCACAAAGTAATCACATAATATTCCATTCTTATGTTCATCTCCTTTAGATTACATATATATCCATAAAGAATTCTACTTTCATATTTAAAAAGTTAATTAAAAATTAATCAGGAAAAGAGGTACTCACGCGTAACTCAGATGGAGTTTTTCGTTTAAATGCGGTGGTATTGACCTTAGAACCACCACCCCCACCAAACTTAAGTGCATTTGATGGACGTACGGGACCCGCAGCAGCAACCTTCGCCATTTTCTTTAACTTTAAGTAACAAATAGATCCTTCAGATATTACACATCAAAAAGAAAAACATAAAAATCAGATACCAAAAAAATGGTCAACAAATATTATAATCAGTAAAATGACATAACTAATGTTAATATATCATAATATACATATTTTATAAGCTTTTTATTGGAATTCATTGGATTTGGGGCAGTGAAACAATAGCGATTACCTAAGATTTAATCAAAACCTAAGAATCGTACAAGTTCTGAATCGTTAGTGATTGCCCTAAATCCAATAAGGGGGAATCTGCGGCTTCGGAGAGGGTCTGAGCCACGTAGAAGTGATGTTTCCAGGTGGGGTAGGGAGTGAGTTTTTGGAAAGAGGATAAGTGAAGTGGAAAACAAAAACGGGGGAGAGGGGAATTTTGGGGGATTTGAACGATTTCAATTTCCCTCGCAACTGTTCGGGCTGACGGCAGCGGGCCGGGTATGGGGCGATAATTTGGGGCAGTGAAACAATAGCGATTACCTAAGATTTAATCAAAACCTAAGAATCGTTCAAGTTCTGAATAGTTAGTGATTGCCCTAAATCCAATAAGGGGGAATCTGCGGCTTCGGAGAGGGTCTGAGCCACGTAGAAGTGATGTTTTCAGGTGGGGGAGGGAGTGAGTTTTTGGGAAGAGGATAAGTGAAGTGGAAAACAAAAACGGGGGAGAGGGGAATTTTGGGAGATTTGAACGATTTCAATTTTCCTCGCAACTGTTCGGGCTGACGGCACGGGCCGGGTATGGGGCGATAATTTGTAGAAATGGCAATGGGGTAGTCACTTTTTAAAGTGGTACTTGTCACACCCCTTTTTTTCAAAAACTTCACTAAACCCTCTTTAAAAATATTAAAAAGATTTGCAAAGTTCGAAAAGGTTTTGTCAATTTTGAAAGTGAAAGAATTTGCGTTTCGAAGGATTTTCAGAGTCGCCACCTGACATTTGGTTTCGGTGTGTCAGGTCATCGTATTTTTTTGAAATAACAATTTTCCTTCAAAACACGTTTGACTCTTAAACCAGTTTGCACCAGAGTTCCAGGTAAGGAGGTTCAGTTGACTCGGGAAGAAGGTGTTAGGCATTCCCCGAGTCCCGTGAAAGTCACGGTTGCGTACTCGATCTAGTTGGTTTTAAAGAATACTCAGATTGAGGTAAAAACAAACAAAAAAACACAAAGAAAAGAAACAATCAAAAGAGGCTCGAGGTCGTCCCCACCTAATAAAATAAAAATAAAAGTAAAAATGAAAATACTATTCTACGCTTCCTCAAAGTGTTCCGTCTTTGGCCTTTATTTACATTCACTTCGGAGCATACCCCGGATAAAAATATATACAAAGTCTTAGGGGCATTCCCCGGATAATAAACTAAAAGAAACGATCTCTCACCTCAAAATAAAAATGAAATAAAGAAAACCTAAGGTTTGCCTACCCAATGTGGTCGACCTAAACATGCCAGTAGCAGTCAGAGTAATAAAATAAATGGAAGGCCTAAAAATGCCACTCAACTTTCAGAAATGGTCTATCCATGCCATCCGTTAAAAAAATGTTCATTTTATGCCACTGCCGTTACACCTTTGGCTCACCTATGCTATTATTGAACTAACGGCCCAATTTTATTTTTTTTATTTTTTTACAAAAAATTAACGGTGAGAGGCATAGGTGAACCAAAGGTGTAACGGTAGTGGCATGAAATGCATTTTTTTTAACGGATGGCATAGTAGACCATTTCTGAAAGTTGGGTGGCATTCTTAGGCTTTTTCCGTATAATAAATAAAGTGATAACATATAAGCTCAAGTCTTCTTTCATTTTAATACCCAATCCCATGTTCCGTTCCAAAGAAAATAAGATCGAAGTGTAGTAGTCATTTTTAGTTGGGCATGCTAGCACTGGAAATCCAATTCAACTGCTAATTTAATATAAAGCAATAACTAGGCTAATTCCTCTAAGTCAACAAACATGCCACCACAGTTTCAATTAAGCAAGCAAAGCCAAACAAATCCCATGAGATAATAGAAAAAGACAAGAGCAAAGGGAAAAAAAAATGAACCTCACTGATGTAATCTCTCAAAGTCTGATTAATGAAAGAGCACCCAACAATGAATCATCAGCAAATCTTTGAACGAGCAATTGGACACGCGACCTGAAACCTCGATAACTCGAACTAGGAACAGACTGTCTCGAATCGGCAACTCCGTTTTTAGTAGGACGAAATCCACACGAAACAGCTGAATTTTTTCTTCTTTTTTATACTGTTCTTTTTGGAATTTTTAAAATATATATAAAAAAAATTGAAATGAAGGACGAACACTAAAACTGAATCATAACTTTTCCTAAACTTCTCAATTTTTGTCCCTTTTTCTTTGTTCCTTGCCGCTGTTTTTCGTTGCCGCTGTTGTGTGTGTACAGTGTGTTTTTTTGGAGAGGAGATGGGGCGGCTTCTGTGGTGAGGGGGTGGAGTTTGGGCGGTGTGACGATGGAGGGTAGCGGCCAGTGTGGTGGCTCAAGGTGAAGGGGATGAAGGCTGGCCGGTGGTCTGGTGGTATTGAGATGGCCGGCGGCTGGCCGGCGAGAGAGGGAGTGAGGTAGACTGGCTGGTCTTTTTCGCGTAGGGATTTTTTTGGGGGGTCTTTTTGTTATCCAGGAAGAAGAAGGGTCCCAATGGTTTTTAGATATTGGCTCTTCTAGGTTGAGGGGCATGAGCTTACATATTGGCCAAATTTACCTTTAAAAGTGATTCTTTAAAATAATTTACCTGACATGAAATTATATATATTGATATTTTCAAAGATTATACTAAAAATAAAAGTGAGTTAAAAATAATATTTTTCTAAAAATACCTAATACCTTAATTAAAAAGAGAAAAATGAAATTATTTTTGTATTTTTTTTAATTTTTGTGATAAAATAAAGTGAAAGAGTCAAAACTAGTTAAAATAGTAATATTAGACCTAAACTAAATATTTAAATGCTAAAATATGTAACATCTTGGGGAGTCAAAAATTACATGTCTACAGCTGCCCCTCTTTGACTGGAAACACGAAGAGTTTTCAGACAAAGAACGACGAGACAAGTTTTTTTACCCGACCCTTATTTAGAGAGACCTAAAACTAAAAGAAAGCAGAATGTGATCGAGCCCTGGTATCTGAGCTGCCTACGTGTTCTTGGCTATAAAGGAATCAGGTCACGTGTAGTTCAGAAGTAGGAACATTGATGGAGTATACCGAGGTGGAGAGCCGATTGAGGTGCCGATCCGTCGAGGTTCCGATCCGCGACCCTGTTATTACATCAAAATCGAAAATGAAAAAGACTAACTAAGCCTGTCAACTATGAGTTACAAAATTCCTATCTATAAGTCTTCTGAAGCTTGATCTTGAGTCTTGAATGGTGCTTCATGCAGTCTTTTGATTTGAACCCTCATGTTTGCTAGCTCCAGGTGCTGGTTCATTCTTCTTCATCTTTTCAAATCAAGATGGGACATGCAAAGCTTGTGACTCAGTCATGTCTTGAGCAGTTCACATCTTTCATCTGCTTCTACATTTTGGATTCTTCTTTTCCCTTTATTTTTAATTCTGGATTGAGACTACCTCTATTTGTCATCTATTATCGACTCGCATTCTTGCCGCGAGCTTCTGCTACTTCTAACCTGAATTGAATTTTGAAATGACTTCCCTCGTTCTCCAGGTGGGTGCCTGCAATAACTTGAAGCTTGAAATAAATTCCCTCGTTCTCCAGGAGGGCTCCTGATGACTTAACTTGAAATGGATTCCCTCGTTCTCCAGGTGGGCGCCTGATGACTTAGCTTGAAATGACTTCCCTCGTTCTCCAGGTGGGCGCCTGATGACTTAACTTGAAATGGATTCCCTCGTTCTCCAAGTGGGCGCCTGATGACTTAACTTGAAATGAATTCCATTGTTCTCCAGGTGGGCGCCTGATGACTTAACTTGAAATGGATTCCCTCGTTCTCCAGGTGGGCGCCTGATGACTTAACTTGAAATGAATTCCCTCGTTCTCCAGGTGGGCGCCTGGTGACTTAACTTGAAATGGATTCCCTCGTTCTCCAGGTGGGCGCTTGATGACTTAACTTGAAATGACTTCCCTCGTTCTCCAGGTGGGCGCCTGATGACTTAGCTTGGAATGACTTCCCTCGTTCTCCAGGTGGGCGCCTGATGACTTAACTTGAAATGGATTCCCTCGTTCTCCAGGTGGGCGCCTGATGACTTAACTTGAAATGAATTCCCTATTTATCCAGGTGGGCGCCTGATGACTTAACTTGAAATGAACTCCCTCGTTCTCCAGGTGGGCGCCCGATGACTTAACTTGAAATGGATTCCCTCGTTCTCCAGGTGGGCGCCTGATGACTTAACTTGAAATGGATTCCCTCGTTCTCAAGGTGGCGCCTGATGACTTAAATTGAAATGAATTCCCTCATTCTCCAGGTGGCGCCTGATGACTTAATTTGAAATGAATTCCCTTGTTCTCCAAGTGGGTGCCTGATGACTTAATTTGAAATGGATTCCCTCGTTCTCAAGGTGGGCGACTGATGACTTAATTTGAAATGAATTCCCTTGTTCTCCAGGCGGGTGCCTGATGACTTAACTTGAAACGGATTCCCTCGTTCTCCAGGTGGGCGCCTGATGACTTAACTTGAAATGAATTCCCTCGTTATCCAGGTGGGCGCCTGATGATTTAATTTGAAATGAATTCCCTCGTTCTCCAGGTGGGCGCCTGATGACTTAACTTGAAATGAATTCCCTCGTTCTCCAGGTGGGCGCCTGATGACTTAACTTGAAATGAATTCCCTCGTTCTCCAGGTGGGCACCTGATGACTTAACTTGAAATGAATTCCCTCGTTCTCCAAATGGGCGCCTGATGACTTAATTTGAAATGAATTCCCTCGTTCTCCAGGTGGGCGCCTGATGACTTAATTTGAAATTAATTCCCTCGTTCTCTAGGTGGACGCTTAATGACTTAATTTGAAATGGATTCCCTTGTTCTCCAGGTGAACATCTGATGACTTAATATTAAATGAATTCCCTCGTTCTCCATATGGACTCTTGATGACTTAATTTGAAATGAATTCCTTCGTTCTCCAGGTGGGCGCTTGATGACTTAATTTGAAACAAATTCCCTCGTTCTCCAGGCGGGCGCCTGATGACCTAACTTGAAATGAATTCTAAAATGACTTAACTTGAAATGAATTCCCTCGTTTTTCAGGTGGGCGCCTGATGACCTAACTTGAAACTTGAAATGGATTCCCTCATTCTCAAGGTGGGCGCCTACGACTTGCTTAAAACTTGAAATGAACTCTGAAAATAATTTCTCTCGTTTTCCAGGTGGGCGCCTGCTACATGCCTTGAAATTTGTAATAACTTTGAAGATAATTCCCTCATTTTCCAGGCGGGTGCCTGCAATCACAACAAAATAGACAAAACAAAGAAAATTTTCTGTCCCAGTCTGTACTAGGAAGATTGGTGAGTGTTAGCTGAATTCCATTTTCCAGGAGGGTTCTGAAAATTTAAATCAAATCCCATTATCCAGGAGGGTCCTGAGAATTTAAAACCTAAATCTCATTATCCAGGAGGGTCCTGAGAACTTTAAAACTAAATCCCATTATCCAGGAGGGTCCCGAGAACTTAAAAGTAAATCCTTGAAAATTTGAAATCAAATCTCATTATCCAGGAGGGTCCTGAGAAGTCGAGAATGAACTTACTTCAGCCAGGTTCTCTTCTTGGAGGATCTCTGCAGAAAGAACAACATTCCTTGCCCTTGAACCATGGTTTCCTCATGGAGGGTCCCTGCAAATCGGACAAATTTTCTTGCCCTCAAGCAGCCTTTATGCTGAAAAAATTAGGCATGACACCTGAAAGGTTCAAGCTTCCAAGCTTTGATTTGGACACAGTCTTCATCCCTATTTCAACCAAAGAAAATTTGTGAGCTTAAAATGGTTGGTTGGTTTGTGGCCTTGACCTTGCGGGCTATTGCTCCTTCACTTGCCATGGTATCTTTGATTTCCACTTGAAAGACCTTGCTTGTTATTGATTAACCATCTCTATCAACCCTTATCAATGAAAATACCTCTGATCTGTTCAATCCCAATGCCTCATACCCGATGTATTACTCATGAATTAACATTTACCGAACTTTTGCATTTCAAATGAATCTAAAAGCAAATCGATTATTATCAAATCAATGCGCATATTGTTTTGTCCTGAATTATGCCGCTTTGATATGACAGTCATATGTCGCTCTGTGCAATTGGAAAGCTGGTGGCAAACTTTGAAGTCATTTCTCACTTGTTCTGACCGAACAGACTCAAAAAGAGGACTTGAACAAAGCAAAAAGAGCAGAATAAGGGACTATGGAAAGAGATGATATCAAACAAGAAATTCACAAAGTAGAAACTTATCAGATGTAGACACCAACCCTAATGACCATGAACTGCATTTTTGGATTAAGCAGCCCAATCTATCAAGAAAGTTTAATGTTCAACTCTTGTTATATCTCTAAGCCGTTAAAGTGGGTTTTAGTGCTCCGATTATCCTATCTGATTCAATGATCCTTATTCGACTTGTACTGCCCGAAGAGTTTTCACCATCAAGCCTCTCTCATTTTGCTCTTTCTCTCAACTCACCACCGCCTTATGGTGCCCGTGAGGGTTTTCACCAATAAGACTCTCTCATTTTTGTTCATTTCTTCTTATTTTCTCTGATTTTGCAGATGACAAGGCATTGACCATAGTAGAAATTGTATGCTCCTGGCATGTGTAGCTCGACATTCTCAAGGATTATCTGGGAGGTCTTTTTTGGACTGTATTATGGCTTTTGGATGGGGTTAGAAAGAAAGAATATCATAAAGGATCAAAATAACTATGATAACGGGGTTAATTTATTTACAACTTTTGGAATCCATTCTAAGACTTTGCCCCGATTTCTAAAATAAGGGAATTTGATTTTTTTTTTTAAATGGAATTTCTAAGAAGAACTGCCCCGCTCAGACTTCGTGGGATTATGAAATATTTTATTTGTTGCAACCGAACCGTAAGGCTGCCTATGTATCTTGTGGTTACAAGAATCAGGTCGAACGTAGTTCAAACGATTACTCTTTGTTGCTGCTATTTTCATTTTCTTTTCTTTTTTTTCTTTTTTTTCTTTTTCTTCTTTTTTCTTTTTTTTGAAACTTTCTTCTGGAATGAAGTTTCTAAAACAAACCTTATGGGGCGTGATTTTTTCTTATATGACTCTAACTCGATTCCAAAAGAGGGGAGGTCAAGAAAACTAGCATAGGCTCAAAAAGAGGTACCAGATGGTATAAAGTGTTTGGGTAGCTTAAAGAGGGCCTCCCAATCCTTGAAGATGCCAAGTACAACACATGAAACTTGAGGATAAAAAAGGAAGATCATGCACGACATTTCCTTTTGCAACTTTGGCATTGATATCACTGATATGCCTTCCACTTTTCTTTAGTGCATTGTCAAGTATAGAGCTCTCGTTGTGTGATCTCTCCTTCAAAATGGATGTGCTCCGTCAAGTTGGAGCAAACTCTCTTGGCTTTCTTGTAACTTGAGATACACTTGAACTCAAAGTTGCTTGCTTCAAATCGTTTGGGACACACTAACTATCTGCCCCATTTTCACACAATTCGACTTTAAATGATCTCAAAATGTCCAAATATTTACTTATTTCCTTCAAATATTCATCTTCAAAACTTGTCTCATTGCTTAATGATTAGACTAACTTTTTAAGACCAGACTGAGAATTACGCGTGCATGTCATGTCACTAGAGTCAACATGAAAAGAGCTATAAAAGGAAAAGAGAACTAAACAAGACGGACAAGAAATAACAGAAAACAAGAGATTACGTTAAACTGATGGTGAAAAAGTGTGAACAACAAAAACAAGCAAGAAAAACTTGGGTTACAACCCTGGAACAAACCTAGATAACACTAACGAATAACTACGACTAAACGAACTAAGCAAAATAAAAGGACAGAAGGGTTTGAGTCATAAGACAATATCCGGATTACAACCTTGAAATAACCCGGACAACAGAAATGACAACAAAATAAACTGTCACGACCCAAATCCTAACCCAGGTCGCGATGACGACCAACACCGCAGTCAGGCAAGCCAACCATTATCTACTAGTGAGTTTCATGTAGTTTACCAAAAATATTTTTTTCCAGCACTTGCTTAACTTAGTTTTGAGACATTAAGTAGAAACGGATAACTTAACCAATTTTATGCATAATAAATAATCATGAAGTCATAATTAACGATTACATCTCAAAATAAAGTCTACTAGCGTGTGTGTGTCAGGAACTAGTGTCACAAGTCTACAGACATCTAGTAGAATAATATCAAAATAATGGAAGTCTGTCCTACTGTGTGAGTAAGTATAGACAGAAATAACAAAAGAATAGCTCCAAAGTGCTGCTGGAAGTCGCCAAGAGGAGCAGCTCACCATGAAGCCCCGACCAGTATAACTCAGGAATGAGCTCCGGACTGGAACCCAGATGCACCTGCCTCAGAACCTGTACAATTAAGTACAGAGCGTAGCATGAGTACATAAACAATATGTACCCAGTAAGTATCCCGCCTAATCTCGAAGAAGTAGTGACGAGAGGTCGACTTGACACTTACTAGGGTCCAAACAATATATTTAGGTGATAATTTAGAAGAGGTCAACAAGTAAGCATGGATAGTAAGGAAATAAATATCGAATCGTAATAAAATCCAAATATGTAGTGAAGCATCAAATTACAAGTTTTTAGTTCGATCTTCCAGGATATTTCACAGCTCAACAGTCATAAAAAAATCAGGCAAATAACATGCGCATAGTGGAATAAGGACATCCGGCCTGGGCCAACATAATAATAATAATTGTGCACTGCCGAAGGGTCGAACGACGCGAACCATAAATCCATCTATTAACATGTCGTGGTGTACGGCCTGCTCCCATGAGAGTAGGGGAAAGCATCACTCCGCTCGTGGGATATAAATTGCGAAGCGGTCGCATGCAAACACAACATCTTTTTTTTTCAATCCTTTCCAAATAACAATTCTTTTAAAAAATCAAATTCTCGGTTTTCTTANATTTAATTCACCTATGGGGAAAATTTCCTCTTACAAGGTTAGAAAGGAGACTTACCTCGCGTCAAGTCTACTTCCCGGGTCAAGAATGCGCCCGAAACTCCAAATTTGTCGCCCACGGACTCGAAACTAGTCAAATATTGTATAAACAAAGCAGTCTATACTCCAAAGTCCTTAATCTCCTACTTAAATGATCATTTCAACCTAAATTGGGAAAATCCTAAAATACACCTCCGGGCCCACATGCTCGGATTCCGGAAATTTTTGAAGGAAACTATCACCCATGGCCTAAGGATCAATAATATATAGTTTTTGTATAATTCCTTAACATATTTCTTGGTAATTTTTCCATTTTTGTCAAAAACCTAGGTTTTACTCTAACCCATGGTTTCCACTAATTTGTGTTAATCTACCTAAGAATTCAAGTATAAAGCTAAATTTATAGTAGTAATTACTTACCTTACAGTAGCTAGGTCGGATATCCTCCTTGCATGCTCTCAAAATCGCCCAAAGAAGAAGAATAATGTTAAAAAATGGCCACGTCCCGTATTTAAAATGGAACTCACTGCCTACAGGCTTTTCGCACCTACGGCTCGAGGACCGCACCTGGGAGAAAAATCTCGCATCTGCGGAGAAGGGGAAGGGGGCCTGGCTTCGCACCTGTGGCTCCGCGTCTGCGAAAATGGGCAGCTCCTTCAGGAGTATCACCTGCGAGGATGGGACCGCAAAAGCGGTCTCGCACCTGCGTCTTGACCTCCGCAGGTGCGATCGCACCAGATCTGGTGCAACATCAGTCATTTAAGGCTGGTGTTTGCCTCGCTCGATGCCCGAATGGCATTTGGGCCCACCCGAGACCCCGTCCAAATATACCAACAAGTTCTAAATCATACTACAGACTCGCTCGAGCCTTCGAAACTTCTGAAACAACGCTAAATCTAAAAATCGTACCCCAAAACCTATTGGATCAAACTTAAGAACTTCAAGTTCTTGAATTCACTTTCAATACACCGAACCTACCTATACTACTCGGAATGACGCCAAATTTTGCAAGCAAGTCATAAATGACATAACGGAACTATTCTCGGTCTCGGAATCCCGTTTGGATCTAGATAACACAAAAACACGCTCCAAACCTCAATTTGAATAGGACATTCTTATTTCACTATTTGGCGTCGAAACGCCTCCGGGTCATCCAAAACCCGTTCCGAACACACGTCCAAGTCTGAAATGATCATACGAACCTACTGGAATATTTGAATCTCGATTCCGGGGTTGTTTACTAAAAATGTTGACCGAAGTCAAACTTGGCCTTCAAGTCCAATCTTAAGGAACTAGGTGTTCCTATACCATTCCGAACTCCTCCAAACCTCTAACCACCCGTCCCCGCAAGTCATAAATCAGTAGAAGCAACTATAGGAAGTTCTATTTAGGGGCACGGAGTCCTAGAACACAAAACAACCGGTCGGGTCGTTACATTCTCCACCTCTTAAACAAACGTTCGTCCTCGAACGGGTCTAGAATCATACCTGGAGTGCTGAATAAGTGTGGATATCTACTCCGCATGTCCTCCTCGGACTCCTAAGTCGCCTCCTCGACTGGTTGGCCCCTCCACTGGACCTTTACGCTGGAAACCCTCTTGGACCTCAACTGGCTATCTTGCCTGCCAATGATAGCAACTGGCTCCTCCACGTAACCCAACCTCTCATCTAGTTGAATGGTGATGAAATCAACCACGTGAGAGAAGTCGGCATGATACCTTCGGAGCAGGGATACATGAAAGACTGGATGAACCCCTGATAAACTAGGAGGTAAAGCAAGCTCGTAAGCAACCTCCCCAACTCGTCTCAACACCTCAAATGGGCCTATAAACCTCGGGCTCAGCTTGCCCTTCTTCCCAAACCTCATAATACCCTTCATCGGCGAGACCTTCAACAGAACCTTCTCGCCCTCCATAAATGATACATCACGCGCCTTCTGATCCGCGTAACTCTTTTGTCTAGACTATGCTGTGGGAAGTCTCTCCTGAGTCAACTTCACCTTCTCCAAAGCATCCTTCACCAGATCGGTTCCATATAGCTTAGCCTCACCAGGCTCAAACCACCCGATGGGAGAACGACATCGCCGTCCATACAAGGCCTCAAATGGAGCCATCTCAATGCTGGACTGATAACTATTATTATAAGCAAACTCGGACAAAGGCAAGAACTGGTCCCACTGTCCTCCAAAGTAAATCACACATGCTCTGAGCATGTCCTCCAATATATGAACTGTCCGCTCCGACTGCCCATTGGTCTGAGGATGAAATGCTGTGTTGAGCTCTACCCGGGTGCCTAACTCACTCTGTACGGCTCTCCAAAAGTGCAAGGTGAACTGAGGACCTCGATCTGATATAATGGACACCGGCACACCGTGCAACCGAACTATCTCCCGAATGTAGATCTGGGCCAACCTATCAGAAGCGTAAGTGGTAGCTACTGGAATGAAATGTGCCGACTTGGTCAACCTGTCCACAATGACCCAAACCGCATCAACCTTCCGCAAAGTTCAAGGCAACCCAACTACGAAGTCCATAGTGATGCGCTCCCATTTCCACTCAGGTATAGGCATCTGCTGAAGTAGGCCTCCTGGCCTCTGGTGCTCATATTTAACCTGCTAGAAATTTAGACATCTAGCCACATACTCCACTATGTCTTTCTTCATCCGTCTCTACCAGTAGTGCTGCCTCAGGTCACGATACATCTTTGTAGCACCAGGATGTATAGAATACTGTGAACTGTGAGCCTCCTCTAGAATCCCCTCCCTCAGGACATCAACATTAGGGACACATAAGCGACCCTGAAGTCTCAGAACACCATCCTTGCCAATAGAAACCTCCTTGACACCACCCTGTACCACCGTCTCCCAAAGAGCCACCAAGTGCGGATCATCATACTACCGAGTCTTGATCTCCCCTAATAATGAAGTCTGGGCCACCACACGTACGAGAACTCGGCTGGGCTCTGAAAGGTCCAACCTCACCAGGCGATTAGTCAAGGAATGAATGTCCAAATCTAGAGGTCTCTCCTCTGCCGAAATGAAAGCCAAATTGCCCATACTCTCCGCCTTCCTTCTTAAGAAATCTGCAACCACGTTCGCCTTGCCCGGATGATCAAGAATGGTGATGTCATAATCCTTCAACAACTCAAGCCACATACTCTGCCTCAAATTAAGATCCTTCTGCTTGAAAAAATGCTGCAAACTGCGGTGATCTGTATAAACCTCACAAGGCACCCCATACAAGTAGTGCCTCCAAATCTTAAGAGCATGAATAATCGCCGCCAACTCCAGATCGTGCACAGGGTAATTCTTCTCATGAACCTTCAGCTGCCGTGAAGCATATGCAATAACTCGCCCCTCCTGCATCAACACACAACCCAAACCAACACGTGAAGCGTCACAATAAACCGTATACATCCCAGAACCGGAAGGCAACACTAGAACTGGTGCTGAGTTTAATGTTGTCTTGAGGTTCTGAAAGCTCGCCTCACACTCGTCGGACCATAATGGGGCATTCTTCTGGGTCAATCTAGTCAGAGGAGATGCAATGGATGAAAAGCCCTCCGCAAATCGGCGATAATAACCCCGCTAGACCCAAGAAGCTCCTGATCTCTGTAGTTGAAGTAGGGGGTAGCCAACTCTGAACTGCCTCAATCTTCTTAAGATCAACATTGATACCTTCTACGGATACCACATGCCCCAAGAATGCCACAGAATCCAACCAAAACTCGCACTTGGAGAACTTAGCATACAACTTTTGTTCTCGCAAAGTCTGGAGCACAATCCTCAAATGCTGCTCGTGCTCCCCCAGGCTACGTGAGTAAATCAGAATGTCATCAATGAAGAAGATGACAAAAGAATCAATATAAGGCCTGAACACCCTGTTCATCAAGTACATAAATGTTGCTGGGGCATTAGTCAAGCCAAAGGACATCACCAGGAACTCATAATGACCATACCACGTATGAAAGGCCGTCTTCGGAACATCCGAGTCCTGAATCTTCAACTGATGGTACCCCGATCTCAGGTCAATCTTAGAAAATACCCGAGCACCCTGCAACTGGTCAAAAAAATCATCGATACGCGGCAATGGGTACTTGTTTTTTATGGTGACCTTGTTCAACTGACGGTAGTCAATACACATCCGCATAGTCCCATCCTTCTTTTTCACAAATAACACTGGAGCACCCCAAGGTGATACACTCAGTCTGATAAACCCCTTAGCCAACAACTCCTCAAGTTGTCCTTTCAATTCCCTCAATTCCTTCGGATCCATACGGTATGGGGGAATAGATATAGGCTGGGTGCCTAGAGCTAAGTCAAGGTAAAAATCGATGTCATGATCCGATGGCATGCCTGGAAGGTATGAAGGGAATACATCATCAAACTCTCAAAATACTGGCACTGAATCAATCGTCGGAGACTCAGTGATGGTGTCCCACACATACGCATGATAAGACAAACAACCCTTCTCGACCATATGTCGAGCCTTCAGGAAAGAAATAACCCGACTAGCGGCACTAACTGAGGAACCTCTCCACTCCAATCTCGGCAACTCGGGCATGGTTAGATTAACAGTCTTGGCATGGCAATCTAGAATGGAATGATAGGGGGACAACCAATCCATGCCTAGGATGACCTCAAAATCAACCATATCAAGCAACAGGAGGTCCGTTCTGGTCTCGAACCCACAAAATGTAACCACAAAGGACCGATAAATCCGGTCCACAACCACAGAATCGCCCACAGGAGTGGACACATAAACATGAGTACCCAAGGACTCACGAGGAATATCCAGGGAATAAGCAAATAAGGCTGATATATATGAATAAGTGGACCCTAGATCGAATAATATCGATGCATCTCTACCGCATACTGAAATAATACATGTGATCATGGTATCTGACGTCACTACATCTGATATGGCTGGAATAGCATAGAATCTGGCTGAAGCGCCGGATGACTGACCTCCACCGGAATAAACAGGAGCTGACTGCGCTCCCCCTGCCTGTCCTCCACCTCGGGGATGACCCCTACCAGCTTGTCCTCCACCTCTGGGTGGCCGAACCGCTGGTATTGATCTCATAGGCTGGTGACTCTACTGCACTGCCTTGCCCCGAAGCCTGGGACAATGCCTCTTCATGTGAACTGGATCCCCACACTCATAACAACCTCCCGGCACCATGTCCTGCTGCCCTGAAGAAGAGCCCTGAAGAAGAACCCTGAATAGCGGGAGGACGGTATGAACTCTATGGCATAACACTAAATTAGGACTGGTAAACCCCTGATGACCAGAATACCGGCCGGAGGAACCCTGAATAGCTGGCGGGCGGTAAGAACTCTCTGGCATGGCGCTGAAATAAGGCCTCGCTGGGACACCTCGTGGAGGTGGTGGTGGTGCTGAATATGGGGGCCTACTGGGCTGGCCTCTACCAAACTGACCTCTGCCCCTAGCTGGAGCACCTCTAAAATCCCCAGAAAATCTAGCCCTCTTATCCTACTGACCCTGATCTCTGCTCCTCGATTCTGCGAGCAATCTCTACCACAAGCTGATAAGGAGTCCCTATCTCCACCCTTCGGGCCATGTTACCCTAATACCTGGATGGAACCCAACTACAAATATCCGCACTCTCTCTGCATCAGTAGGAAGTATCATGAGTGCATGACGAGACATCTCAGAAAACCTAGCCGCGTAGTCGGTAGCTGACATATGACCCTGCTCCAGCTGCTCAAACTGATACCGCAGCTTTTCCCTCTCTGAGGGTGGAATATACCGGTCCAGGAATAGCCAGGTGAACTGCTACCAAGTGATGGGAGGGGAATTTTCTGGTCTGCCAAGAATATAGGACTGCCACCATCTACGAGCCCTGCCCTCTAGCTGAAAAGTAGTGAAGTCAACTCCATGAGACTCCAGTATCCTCATGTTGTGCAGTCTATCCCTGCACCTATCAATAAAGTCCTGTGCGTCCTCATGACGCTCGCCTCCGTAGACAGGAGGGTGCAGCCTGGTCCACTTATCTAATAACTTCTGCGGATCACCGTTCGCAGCTAGTCTGACCTCAGGTGTTGCTACTGCTGGCTGGACCCCGCCCACGGGCAGTGTACCCAGGGTCTGATATACTGCGTTGCATGTCTGGCGGCCTGTGCAGTAGGGGTCTGTGCTCCCCCCCGCCTGAGATGTGACCCTAAACCCTAAACCCTAAACCCTAAACCCTAACCCTAAACAGATCTGCTGGAAATAAACCAGCCTGAGTCAAGGTGTCCATGAACCGCATCATACGGCCCATGACCTCCTAAAATCCTGGCGCTGTCGTAAAATTCAAAGGGGCAGGATCTGCTGTGGTCACCTCGCCCTGCTCCTCAGTGATGGGATCCTCTACTAGATCCGCTGGGGGTGCAACTGGTACAGTCCTAGGACGCCCTCATTCCCTACCTCAGGCCGGTGCCCTCCCCCGGCCTCTGCCACGGCCTCGAATGACGGAGGTAGCGGACCCTCCCGGGTCCGTAATGTCGGCTGCGTGTGTCCTCACCATCTGTGAGAGAATAGAAGAGTGAGATTTAGTGTACCATCAACTGCATGATTAGAAGATGAATAAAGAGATATTTCCTAACACTCTATAGCCTCCCGAAGATAAATACAGACGTCTCCATACCGATCCGCAAGACTCTATTAGGTTTGCCCATAACTTGTGAGACCTACGTGAACCTAGCGCTCTGATACCATATTGTCATGACCCAAATCCTAACCCAGGTCGTGATGGCGCCCAACATCGCAGTCAGGCAAGCCAACCATTATAACCTAGCGCTCTGATACCATATTGTCATGACCCAAATCCTAACCCAGGTCGTGATGGCGCCCAACACCGCAGTCAGGCAAGCCAACCATTATCAACTAGTGAGTTTCATGTAGTTTACCAAAAATATTTTTTTTCCAGCACTTGCTTAACTTAGTTTTGAGACATTAAGTAGAAACGGATAACTTAGGCAATTTTATGCAAAATAAATAATCATGAAGTCATAATTAACGATTACATCCCAAAATAAAGTCTACTAGCGTGTGTGTGCCAGGAACTAGTGTCACAAGTCTACATGCATCTAGTAGAATAATATTAAAAGAATGAAAGTTTGTCCTACTGTTTGAGTAAGTATAGACAAAAATAACAAAAGAATAGCTCCAAAGTGCTGTTGGAAGTCGCCAAGAGGAGCAACTCACCGTGAAGCCTCGACCAGTATAACTCAGGAACGAGCTCCGGACTGGAACCCAGATGCACCTGCCTCAGAACATGTATAATTAAGTACAGAGAGTAGCATGAGTACATAAACAATATGTACCCAGTAAGTATCCCGCCTAATCTCGAAGAAGTAGTGACGAGAGGTCGACTTGACACTTACTAGGGTCCAAACAATATTTTTAGGTGATAATTTAGAAGAGGTCAACAAGTAAGCATGGATAGTAAGGAAATAAATATCAAATCGCAATAAAATCCAAATATGTAGTGAAGCATAAAATTACATGTTTTCAGTTCGATCTTCCAGGATATTTCACAGCTCAACATTCATAACAACATCAGGCAAATAGCATGCACATAGTGGAATAAGGACATCCCGCCTGGGCCAACATAATAATAATAACTGTGCACTGCCGAAGGGTCGAACGGTGCGAACCATAGATGCATCTATTAACCTGTCGTGGCGTTCGGCCCGCTCCGATAAGAGTAGAGGAAAGATTCACTCTGCTCGCGGGATATACATTGTGAAGGGGTCGCATGCAAACACAACATCTTTTTTTTCAATCCTTTCCAAATAACAATTCTTTTAAAACATCAAATTCTCAGTTTTCTTAAAACAAAGTTGCATACAATGAATTTACAAATCATATAACTCAATTTAATGGAATTCACATGGCATGGTGTGGGCCTAACTACCCGGACATAACAATAATAGTCACTACGCACGGGCTCTCGTCACCTCGCACGTACGTAGTCCCCCACAAACAATAACACGTAATCATTTAATTCACCTATGGGGAAAATTCCTTCTTACAAGGTTAGAAAGAAGACTTACCTCGCGTCAAGTCTACTTCCCGGGTCAAGAATGCGCCCGAAACTCCAAATTCGTCACCCACAGACTCGAAACTAGTCAAATATTGTATAAACAAATCAGTCTATGCTCCAAAATCCTTAATTCTCCTACTTAAATGATCATTTGAACCTAAATTGGGAAAATCCTAAAATACACCTCTAGGCCCACATGCTTGAATTCCGAAAATATTTGAAGGAAACTATCACCCATGGCCTAAGGATCAATAATATATAGTTTTTGTATAATTTCTTAACACATTTCTTGGTAATTTTCCCATTTTATCAAAAACCTAGGTTTTACTCTAACCCATGATTTCCACTAATTGTTGTGTTAATCTACCTAAGAATTCAAGTATAAAGCTAAATTTATAGTAGTAATTGCTTACCTTATAGTAGCTAGGTTGAATACCCTCCTTGCATGCTCTCAAAATCGCCCAAAGAAGAAGAATAGTGTTCAAAAATGGCCAAGTCTTGTATTTAAAACGGAACTCACTGCCTACAGGCTTTTCGCACCTGCGGTTCGAGGACCGCATCTGCGAAGAAGGGGAAGGGGCCTGGCTTCGCACCTGCAGAGCGGAGTCTGCACCTGCGACTCCGCTTCTCCAGAAAGGGGTCCACATATGCGGAAATGGGTAGCTCCTTCAGGAGTCGCACCTTCGAGGCTGGGACCGCAGAAGCGGTCTCGCACATGCGACTTGACCTCCGCAGGTGCGATCGCACCAGATCTGGTGCACCAGCAGTCATTTAATGCTGGTGTTTGCCTCGCTCGATGCCCGAATGGCATCTGGGCCCACCCGAGACCCCGTCCAATTATACCAACAAGTCCTAAATCATAATACGGACTCGCTCGAGCCTTCGGAACGTCCGAAACAATGCTAAATCTAAAAATCATACCCCAAAACCTATTGGATCATACTTAAGAACTTCAAGTTCTTGAATTCGCTTTCAATACGCCGAACCTACCTATACTACTCGGAATAATGCCAAATTTTGCAAGCAAGTCATAAATGACATAACGGAACTATTCCCGATCTCGAAATTCCATTTGGATTTCGATAAAAGAAAAACACGTTCCAAACCTCAATTTGAATTTAAAGGACATTCTTATTTCACTGTTTGGCGCCGAAACGCCCCTGGGTTATCCAAAACCCGTTCCGAACACATGCCAAAGTCTGAAATCATCATACGAACCTAGCGGAATCTTAGAATCTCGATTCCGGGATCATTTACAAAACATGTTGCCCGAAGTTAAACTTGACCTTCAAGTCCAACCTTAAGGAACTAAGTGTTCCTATACCACTCCGAACTCCTCCAAACCTCGAACCACCCGTCCCCGCAAGTCATAAATCAGTAGAAGCAACTACGAGAAGTTTCATTTAGGGGCACGGAGTCCTAGAACACAAAACTACCGGTCGGGTCGTTACATAAACCACCAAGACTCCTCTAGCTAGCCAAGAAAGAAGCGTCTTTCCAATTACCAAGAGCGACATCTTAGCCACTGAGTCGCACATAGACATTACTAGAACTTTCACAAGTCTCCATCACATTGTCCTCAACAGATATGAAAGACTTTTCTCTTTGCTGCTGTCTTTTTAGTTTGTACTCCGACCTCGGCTGGAAGCTCTTGCAGGCGGGTGGTTGACATGCTGGAGGAGCCGGGTAAGACATTTGTGGAGGTGGTGCAGGAAACAATACTGAACTCTAACTTCTTCATCCTCCCTCAGCTGACACATGTACACAACCAGAAGGTATTCCCCAACAAATTATGCTGCCGAACCATTTTCTCTTACCACCCCTCTATTCCTTTATCCCTTCCTAGACACACATAAACAATCTCAGATGACATGCACAATTCCTGTTACAGGTGCACCAATAATTCAAATGCAGGCAGCCTTATTCTCCATCGTAATGGCTGGAGATGAACCTGTCTCCTTTCAGCAACTTCTCCTCACAAAATATAGGATCAAAATAGAGAAATGGATATTTGCAGGATTGCTTTTGAAAGCAAGTACAAATGGGAGAAGTAACATTCATTCAACTAATTCTCCAAATATCTTTCAATTATGGTGCATCAGGCCTCATGTATTGTCAGTACTCATAGCTACAAGGGTGTAGTGTTTGGTGGTTGTAGAGAAAGATGCTCATGGATGCCCATACTAGTGAGAGATTTGTTCTACTTACAAGATTAAAAAAAGATATTTTTTTGTCAAATTTTAATTGTAAATTAACCAATACGTTTAATTTCAATTGTATTGTAAGAGTTTCTTTCAAAATAAAAGCAAAAAGAAACTTGTGTGTCCTATGCACTGATATGGATAGTGCAAGGAGGAGTGAGATAATTTTTAGAGTTCAACTTTTGTGCACTTGCATGGATAATGTAGAACCCATTTGGATTAGCTGATTTGTAAGTAGCTGATAAGCATTAGGTGCTGAAAAATACTTTTAAGTACTGAAACTGATTTAATAAATAAGCAGTTACGTGTTTGGGTATAAGTGCTGAAATTGATAATAAGTTGCTGCAGTATTTGATAAAAAAAGTGCTGATAAGCTTTTTTTTAAAAATGAATTAAATAACATTAGAACTGTTTACACTTATAAGAGCGTAATTTCTTCAAAATTTTAGATTCTTGATCGATTCAAATACAAAATATTTTATTATTTTATTTTAAATACAACTGTATTTTGATAAGATAATTTTTATGATAAATATAATTTGTTTTGTGATAAGCATATAATCATAAGTTATAATAATTAATAAATTGACAAAAGTTTCTCAATAAAAAATAAACCTAAATAGGATAAATTATTTGAAGAGAAACAAACATTGTCTTTATCACCACAATACTTAGAAAGCAATATATCAAAATTTTGATATGTCCTCATTCATTACATACAGTTCAACGACACAATCACATAGATATAAGTATGCAAAGGAATAGAGAATTTGCTTATCTTAAATAGTCAATGAGAATTGCACACTTGAAGAGGGTTTAGGTTGAATCTTGAGGCAGAGAGTATCGATGTAGGAGTTTTGTTCTAAAAAGAAATATTTTAAGGATAAATTAGTAAAAATCGTGGTCAAACTTAAAGTGCTTATAAGCTAAAAATTCATAAGTTGCGAGTGACCAGCTTATGGCTTTTGTATTATTTTTGAACAATAACACTTTATATCTTCGTCATATTAATAACAATTAATCAACATGGGTGATTTAATCAAATAACAATTTATCAACGGGAAGGAACAACTTCTTCCAAAATCTTTTAATAAGTTTAAATCTCTGTCATTTCAACTGACAACTTAAATCATAATCCGGGCTAAGAAACATCAGACTTATATCACATTTTACACATAAATTCCCCTTCCTCATAACTGGCCATTAAAACTTTCTTAGGCCGATAAACATGTATAAATCACAACAAATACTCAGTAAATATCATGTGCAAGCAATGCCGAGGGTCGACGGCCCGAACCAACATAAACATAAACTGTGCACTGCCGAGGGTCGAACGGCCCGAACCATTGATGCATTTATCTGCCCCGCTGGCGAATCGATCATGCGACGCGGTTATACATAAAATACTAAGACTAACCTGCTCGCGAATCATACTTGCGACTCAGGTGCTCATATGAATATACACAAATACAGGTCATCCTGCTCGCGAATCATACATGCGACTCAGGCACCCGAAGTTATACATGTCCACACAATAAGTCCCCATTTTATCAAGAAAGTCATTTTTCTTAGGAAAGTGGTAAAATTCTTTTTAAAGGGACATGAAATATAGCTCTTAAATCTTTATTTTGAAATTCATTTGCCAAGTTTAAAGATATTTCCGTAATACAACCCTATCAGGTACACAATTATCCACGGAGGAATAAATTCTCTTTCCATATAATTAAGAAAATGAAATCTAGTCTTCTTCAGATATTCAATTACGATTTCGATTATATTAGCAGTTTAGTATTATAGGCAGGATTACAAGTACAACACGTAGGGCATGCTACTGGGTCCTAGACTACCCGGACATGGCATAATAGTAGCTACGCACGGACTTCCGTCACCTCGTGCGTACGTAGCCCTCGAAGGTAATAGCATATACTTAATTAATTCACCTAGGGGGACAATTCCCCCTCACAAAGTTAGAAAGGAGACTTACCTCGCTCCGAAATTCCATAACCGGCTTCCAAGCCCTTCCGACGACTCCAACAGACGCACAACGCCCCAAAACTATCCAAACAATGACAAACCAATGAAAATATACTCTAATATTTGCATCAATTCCAAATTATATAATTTCCCAACCCCGCTTAATGAAATGACCAAAATGCCCTCGGGCCTACGTGCCCGGAATCCGAAATTTCTCGAAGTCTACCCATAGCATTACTAGTTCAATTATATGATTTACTCTAAATTCCATGCTCAAATTCGTGGCTAAAATCCAAATTACCATTTCTAGGTCTTTCCTCAAAATCCCAATTCTCCTACTAATTTTCATGTCTAATCCATGCATATAGTCTTGTATTTAATCCAAAAACGTGAAGAAATTACTTACCTTGCGATCCTTGACGAAATCCTCTCCTTGAAGCTCCTCAAAATCGCCCATAGCATATGAAAATAGATGGAGAAATGACCAAATTCTCGTTTAAAAACATTCTGCCCAGGCCTATTTCCGCACCTGCGGTCCCCTTGTCGCACATGCGCTTCCGCAGGTGCGCCCAAATCTCTCGCACCTGCGGCCTCCTTGGCTCTAGCCCAATTTCGCACCTGCGGCGCCCTTAGCCGCACCTGCAGCCACAGCCTCGTAGGTGCGGTCACACCAGATGACAACAACCTTCAGCTTTCTTCAACTTCAAATATTGATCCGTTAACCACCCGGAATCCACCTGAGGTCCCCGGGACCCTGTCCAATTATACCAACCTGTTCTAAAACATAATGCGGACTTGCTCGAGGCCTCAAATCACATCAAACAACATCGAAACCATGAATCACACTCAAATCCCAACTTTATGAACTTAGAAATTGCCAACTTCTACATCCGATGCCGACACCTATCAAATCACGTCAGATTGACCTCAAGTTTTGCACACAAGTCATATTTGACATTACGGACCTGCTCCAATTTCCGGAATCACATCCCGACACCGATATCAAGATTTCCACTTCCGGTCGGATTTCTCAAAAACCTTCAAATTTCTATCTTTAGCCAAATGACTTCAAAATGACCTACGGACATCCAAATTCACTTCCGATCGCGCTCCCAACTCCAGAATCACCATACGAAGCTATTCCCATACTCGGAATCCAAAAGGACATCAATAACTCTGAAATGCACTTCAATACCAAATTTATGAAATTCTTCTAAAATGCTAACTTTCACAATATGCACCGAAACGCTCCCGGTTTATCCAAAACCCGATCCGGACATACGCCCAAGTCCGAAATCATCATACGAACCTGCAGGAACCCTCAAATCCTGATTTTGAGGTCATTTACTAAAAATTCCAATCTTAGTCCATTTCTCCAACTTAAGGCTTCTGAAATGAGAATTTTCTTTCCAAACCAACTCTAAACTTCCCGAAATTCAATTCCGACCACGCCCCCGGGTCATAATACCTGAAATGGAGCTGCTCACAACCTCAAATAGCTGAACGATGCGCTAGAGCTCAAAACGGCCGGTCGGGTCGTTACAAAAAATTCATAAGTTGGGAGTGACCAACTTATGGCTTTTGTATTATTTTTGAATTATAAGCACTTTTAACTTTACCAAACGCGTAGATAAGTCGAAAAGTACATATAAGCTAGTTTGAGCAGCTTATAAGATTAGCCAAACACCCTCGTAAAACTGTTTTACACAATTAGGTTATGATCACTACAACATGTGACTATCCACAATAAGTCTAGTTTGGTAGCTTGAAAATAAAGTAAAAGACTTGCTATGTAGGTAGGTCAAAGTACAACGTAGAAAATTGTTTACATTATAATGTAAAAACTTTTTATATCGTGAGTGAATATAAGTTAAAATCTTGGTTTTAATACAGGTAAAAAGGTTACTATCCACTCCATCTGTTCCATTTTACGTGATTAGTTTGAATAGACACAAAGTTTAAAGACATACTCTTAAAAGTGGTGAACTAAAACAAGGTATAAATATTTGTATGGTTAACTCATCTCATTAAAAGTAAAATAAAAAGTTTAAAGTTAAATTATATCTAAGGACATAAAGATAATCATCTCATACAATGCTCTCTTCACCACAAAGTAATCAGATAATCTCCCATTCTTATGTTCATCTCCTTTAGATTACATATATATCCATAAAGAATTCTACTTTCATATTTAAAAAGGTGATTAAAAATAAATCAGGAAAAGAGGTACTCACGTGTAACTCAGATGGAGTTTTTTGTTTAAATGTGGTGGTATTGACCTTAGAACCCCCACCCCCACCAAACTTAAGTGCATTTGATGGATGTACGGGACCCGCGAAAATAACCTCTGCCATTTTCTTTAACTTTAAGTAACAAATAGATCCTTCAGATATCACACATCAAAAAGAAAAACACAGAAATCAGATACCAAAAAAATGGTCAACAAATATTATAATCAGTAAAATCACATAACTGATGTTAATATATCGTAATATACATATTTTATAATATTTTTATTGGAATTCATTGGATTTGGGGCAGTGAAACAATAGCGATTACCTAAGATTTAATCAAAACCTAAGAATCGTACAAGTTCTGAATTATCATTGATTGCCCTAAATCCAATAGGGGGGAATCTGGGGCTTTGAAGAGAGTCTGAGCCACGTAGAAGTAATGTTTCCGGGTGGGGTAGGGGGTGAGTTTTTTGGAAGAGGATAAGTGAAGTGGAAAAACAAAAACAGGGGAGAGGGGAATTTTGGGGGATTTGAACGATTTCAATTTCCCTCGCAACTGTTTGGGCTGACAGAAGCGGGCTGGGTATGGGGCGATAATTTATAGAAATGTAAATGGGGTAGTCACTTTTAAAGTGGTACTTACTTTTTGTCTAAAAATTTTTAATGTTGAGCAAAAGTAGTCATTACTCTATTAAAATTAATATGAAAAACAGTGTTACCCTTTCTTCTATCTCTTTTCCTTCCCAAACCCTTTATCAAAATTTCAAAACCCTCCTAATCGAAATTTCCCAAACCCCTCTCGTTACTTTTCTTTCCCGTGTAGTAAGTTATTCCCCAACTTCATCCCAATTAACAACCAATTTCTAAACCCAAAGGCAAACCACTTCCTCGACGCTACATATCACTTCCTCAACGCTGCATACCACTTCTCCAACGACTTCGATTGTTTGTTGCGTGATTTGCCTTCTTGTTTTAAAAATTCAACCAACGTTTTCTTCTCATCATCGAAATCAGTATTTTCAGTTCCAAGCTTCTCGACATTTTTTGTGAATCGAATTGTATGTTTTCTATTTTGCTTTTACACTTTTTGTATTTTATATTATGTCTTAATGTATTCTGGTTCTGTTAGTTGTTAAGCTTTTGTAAATGGTAATGGGGTCACTTTTTTAAATTACTTATGTTGATATTTTCTTTTGGTGTTATTGCTATGGGAGCTGATTTCAACAGTAAAAGGATAAAAGGATTATGGAAAGTTAATTCAAATGGTACTATGCTACTATTGGAATGTCAACACTCATCGTGATGACCTTAATTGTGTATACTTAAGATGTTTTTGGTAGGTATTTGATTTTAGAATTCCTGCTATCCTTATGCTTTTCTCTGTTTTGGAAATCAGCTTTCGTTTATAATAGAAATAGTTATAAAACTTCATTAGATAGTAATTCAAAATATTAGTCACAAACTAGTGTTGGTTCAGTTTTAATTCCAAATTAGATATTTAGGAAGCATATTATTTGAAGCCTAATGCTAATGAAGTGGAATCCTATCCAAATGATAGTAAGATAATAATTTCATATTGAGACACTGTTGGGTATTCCTTCGCCAGTGAGTCATGGTCCGCTTGTAGGATGGAGTAATGTATATCTCATCTTAACATTTCCCGTCATGTTCTTCAGTTTTTTGTCCTTGTTCATCTTCATAACTTTTTTCTCAATTTCAGAGCTTTTTGCCGAATCTTTCTAAATCTTGTAAATTTGCAGTTGATTAAACAATCTGTGTGTCAAGGAAGTTGTTAGAGATAAATTTGTATGCTAACTGTGTTTAGGCAAGATGTATCTATTTAGGTCCTTAAAGTTTTTTAGTTTAAATATTCATGACATTTTAGAAAAATAGTCCTAATGTTTACCTTTTATTTCCTTCTTTGTAATGTGCTAATGGAAGGAGATCGTTTTTTCGAGTTTGATGATTGAGTAATTTAATGAGTTATTGAAAAGGAGATTTTCAGTATAAGGAAACAATAAAAAGTTTCTTGTCGAACATGCAATGGAAGAAGTTGAGAGATGGTGTTTTCGAAAATTTTTCCCGATTGGAAGGTGTGAAATTCTGTGGCAAACTTATTCATTGTTTGTTATTTTATGAAATTGTAAGCAATGACACGAGTTCAATGACAGTCAAGATTTTTGATCATGAAGTCAGTTTACATGTGAAGCCTTCCATATAATTACTGGGTTGAAATGTTCTTCTTATGTGGACTTCAACTTTTTGAGTGAAAGAGCTAATAGGCTTTCTAAAGTCTACTTCCATGGAAAGGATAGAATTGAGTTACGCGATATGTGGCATTTTATTACTAGTCGCCTATCTGGTACAACTGCATCATTTGTAGGCAGCGACGACAATGCGGTTACGTTGGCAACAATTTATTTTGTCGAATCTATGTTGATGGGTAAGCGCAAGACGCGAAATGTGTCTGAGCGGGTAACAAAAATCATTGATGACAATGAACTATGCTCTTCTTTCAATTGGGCGCTCTTTGTTATCAAAAGTTGCTTAAATCTTTGAAGAGTTGCTTGAAGTCCAAATAAAATACTTCAGACGATGAGAATGAGAAAGAGACAGTGAAAGACATTTATATTATACTTGGCTTCCCTTTTGCCTTATGTGTTTGAACTATGGAAGTATTCCCAGTTTTTCAGGAAAAATCGTTTGTGAACTTCAGAGAATGCGGGTTCCCTCGTATGCTATGTTATTCAGATATGAAATCTCCTCATTATGACAGCCTATGTAAAAAGTACTTCCATAATGAAGAAGTAAATTTATAGGATTACTAGCTATCTTTTTGTCGATGTATTTTGGTACTAAATATTTACTTTTTTTCTTTATATAATAGGTGTTCAGTTGATCGAGATGGTACCATTTGTTTCAAATGAAGCAGATGTGGTGCCCGCTAGTGTGCATGTGCAATTATCTCAAGATCATAGTTCAATGTATTCAACACAATTTGATGAAGGCTTGCTTAAAGAAATTGTTAATATAAATTTTCTGTCTTTGAATACCATTAGTTTTTATTTGCTTATTTTTGCTTAAGAGACTTTTTTACTTTTATGGTTTTTCATTCAGAGATTATCGGAGAATTTGAAAAAGGATTTGCAGGCAGAAAGTGTTAGAATACATAAAAAAAATAACTTTATTAGAAAAAATGATTCAAAAGGACATCAAGGTAACATGTGCTTAAATTTTGAGCTTCTAAATTATAAATTCAGGACTAGATGTCTCTTTATTTATGTGCTAGTAACTCTAAGTTCAGGACTAAGTGTCCTTAATTTTTGAGCTTGTAACTCTAAGTTCAAGACTAAATTTCCTTAATTTTTGAACTTGTAACTCTAAGGTTAGGACTACCTGTCCTTAATATTTAAGCTTGTTTAGGACTACCTGTGTTAATTTTTGAACTTGGTAACTCTAAGTTCAGGACTACATGTCCTTATTTTTCTGAACTTGTAACTCTAAGTTAAGGACTAACTATCCTTAATTTCTGTGCTTGTAACTCTAAGTTAAGGACTAAGTGTCCTTAATTTTTAAACTTGTAAATCTAAGGTTAGGACTACATGTCCTTAATTTTTGAGCTTGTAACTCTAAGATTAGGATTACCTGTCCTTAGTTTTTGAACTTGGTAACTCTAAGTTCAGGACTACATATCCTTATTTTCTGAACTTGTAACTCTAAGTTCAGGACTACATATCCTTATATTCTGAGCTTGTTACATATCCTTAACTTATAAGCAACTAACATTCTGATTCTTATTTTAAATACTATCTCGCAGGAGTTAAAGAAAAACCTAGAGTCAAAGGTTGATACTTTATTGAAGCTTCCTGAGAAACCTCATAAAAGGAACAAATAGAGAGAACCTAGTGTTCCAATTAGCAAAGATGCACTTGATGATCAATGTGACTATACAGATGTGTATCTAGACGATCGTTATTAAAGCTTTTATAGAGATGGGCATCTACAAGATGAAACTGCTATGGGCATTGAAATTGGTAAAGGTTAGATAGAGTTTTGATTTTGTTGTCATTGTAAATTTATATTCAAGTGCAATAAATATTAACTGTTTTGCACTTAAAATTTGTGTAGAATCTTGTGACGGAGTGCAACTTCAAGATGGAGTAGAATGTCAAGATCAGAAAAATCCAAAAGAAATAAGTGTAATAGAAGTAATTTGTAAATCTAGAGTGCAATCTCAGGATATAGAAAATCCAATGGGGACAAATATAAGTGAGATTCAATGAAAATGTGTATAAGGAACATACACTACACCTCTATCCGTTAAAGACAAATTTGGAAATCAAAATGATGCTAATCAAGGTTAGATAGAATTTTGATGATGTGATGCATGTTAATTGCAGTAAACTATTAGCAACAAGTATTAATTGAAATGTTACAGATCTTCTAAAGTTGCAAGGAAAGAAGATGGAGTGCAATATCAAGATAAATATGCAGAAGATAGGGTGGACAACATAGGTATTAAGTTCTTTCTTTGAAAAATTAGATTATTTTGAACATATGATATAGAAAGAAATGGCGGCAGAAGTATAATTATGTTTTTTCAACTGTCTTGCTACAGAGATTTTTTATGTGGATTTGAGAGTTAGAAATTCTGCACAAGTGGATTTGAGAGTTAGAAATTTGTACCCAATTTACTCTCAACAAGGCCGCATTTGTCACGACCCAAATTCCCAACCTTAGAGGTTGTGATGGCGCCTAACACCACACTTGCTAGGCAAGCCAATGCTAGAATTCGATTGACTAATTTTCTTAATTAATTACTTAAGCAAAAATAAATAACTTCCAAATGAACTTAGTTAGAATATTTTCCAACAACAATAAAGAGAAATAAACAATTAATTAATTAAACCGAGCCACGAAACTAATCATATAAATGAATCTAGAACTACCCCAGAGTTTGGTGTCACAATTCACGAACTACTAAAGAATACTACAAATAATGACTGAAAGAAATAGTGTAACTGTTCTGAATGATATAAAATAATGTATGTAAAAATAGGAGAAGACTCTCGGAATCTGCGAACGCCGGTAGATGTACCTCGTGTCTCCAAATGAATCGGGTGGTCGTCCTGAAATCCTCTACTGCTGATTAGCACCTGGATATGTGCAAAAGAGCACAAAGTGTAGTACCAGTACAACCGACCCCATGTATTGAGTAAGTGCCGATCCTAACCTTGGCGAAGTAGTGACGAGGCTAAGTCGGGCTTCAACAATATAATCGATAACAACAATAATTAATAAATCCAACAGGAAGTCTAAACAAATAAATAAATAAGTGCTGCAACAAAATAAATCAACTCAGCTGTAACCAATTCTCAAATAACTCTTCAAAATTTCAAACTTAACTTTGAATAAAAGTAGTGCCAAAATATTAAAATAGTAATTAAAAATAGAAAGTTTCAAATCTTTGTTTTTCAAAAAAAACAAAACAGTAAAAATAAACATTTAGATTTTCAAATCTTTATTTCCTTTGAAAATCAGTAAAAATATAAATGTCCTCCCTTATCGCTCCTTGTTTCGGCGTGCAACCCGCTCCCACCTGTCCTACCTTATTGCTCCTCCCTAAAATATCACCTTATTACTCCTGTTGCGGCGTGCAACCCGATCCCACCTGTCCACCCTTATCACTCCTTGTTGCGGCGTGCAACCCACTCCCACCAGACATATCATATCAATTTATTTAAGATTTCACAAATTCAGGCCAAGCCTTTCACAATACTTTTATCGCAACAATTATAAATAATAAACTGCATTATTCTCATAGCTTTATCAATAACCTCTCAATCATGAAACCAACAGGAATATCAAATATAAATACCTTTAATTCATACAAACAATACCAAACCTCTCAACCATGTTTATATCACCAGGAAACCAACTCAAACAACCAATACTCTTTCCAAGTAGTCACAGCAATAACTAACAACAATTCAACCAGGCCAAATAGTCATAGAAACAATAATGAACATATAACAGTTAAGACAATGATCAAATAAGTGGGGAACGGGAAAGGATCATGTTTAACAGATAATTTGGGTGGTGCATAGATACTCGTCACCACACCTATACACCACGCCCATGCATTTCACATAGCAAACAAGTGGGGAGTCCTATTCCCTGAAGCTAAAGTTAGGCCAAACACTTACCTCAATTCTGCAGGCCACTCACTGCTCAATTATTGCTTTTCCCTTTGAATTCACCTCTAAATTGCTAGAATCTAATCAAAATTAACTTAATATCATTAACTAATGCTAAAGGAACTAACCTTATTGAAAAATATGACTTTTCCTAAGTTTTCTGAAAAAAGTCAAAACCCGACCCCGGGCCCGCTTGGTCTAAACTTGGGGTTCGGACCAAATTACGTTTACCCATTCACCCAAATATGCTATTAGTTTTGAAATCCGACCTTAATTTGATATAAAAATTCGATTTTTACAATACTCCCTAATTGTACCCAAAACCAAGATTTTTACCATGAAAAACTTTGTTTTTGCTTTAAAAGTGATACAAAATAGTAAGGAATTGATTACCTATGAACTGGGGATAAGATTGCTGAAGAAAAATCATTTTTAGGGAAGGAAGTTCGAAAATTTGGAGAAGAAAGTGTTCTGCCCGTTCTTTAACAGGTATTTATATTAGCTGGGCTGGGCAACTGTGTGATCGCGGATAAACATGTGCGATCACACAGGGTAAGGAAAATTGGGCTGTGTGATCGCGGGAGAAAGAGTGCAATCGCACAGGGCAGGGGGGCAGGGGCAGTGCGATCAGGACAGTCTGTGAAATCGCACAGTACAAATTTTGGGCCCCTCTGAGCTTGCACTGTGGGATCGCGGATAAGGCCTTGCGATCGCACAGGGTTCCAAACAGGCCTTCTAAATTTACTCTGTGCTATTGCGGACTTTCCTCTGCAATCGCACAGAGCAATTACCTGGAGACTAGAAAACTTAAACCAGCAATTTCTTGAAGTGCAAAAAAATCCCGTGGCCTACCCGAAACTCACCCGAGCCCTCGGGGCTCTAAATAAATGATGCACGCAAGTCTAACAACATGATACGGACTTGCTCGTGCGATAAAATGATGAAAATAACATGTAAATCTATGAATTAAACCTCAAAACTCATCATTTTCATCAAACTTAAAGTTCATAACTTCTCAACCGGATGTCTGAATCACGTCAAACGAACTCCGTTTTTCACCAAATTTCACAGTTAACCTCTAAATGTCATAACAAAGTTGTACCGGGCTCCGGAACCAAAATACGGACCTGACACCAATGATTTCTAGTATTATTTCTTTTCTTTAATTCATGAACATTTCAGCAAAACAATTTCTTTCAAAAATTGATTTCTAAGGCTTGGGACCTCGGAATTCATTTCCGGGCACACGTCCGAGTCCCATATTTTACTGCGGACCTCCCGGGATCGTCAAAACACGGCTCCGGGTCCGTTTACTCAAAAGGTTGACCAAAGTTCACTTTTATCAAATTAAAATTCTAAAAATCACTATTTTTCATATTTCCACATAAAAGCTTTGCGGTTTCACGTCCGAACTGCGCACGCAAATCGATGTATTTAATTTTAATCTATTTATGGTTATTTAGCATGGAACGGAGTCTAATTTTATAAAATGACCTCTTGGGTCATCACAATCTCCACCTCTAAAACACACGTTCCTCCTCGAACAGACATAGAAAATTACCTGAAGTGGCGAACAAGTGTGGGTATCTACTCTGCATGTCTGACTTAGACTCCCAAGTAGCTGCCTCAACGGGCTGACCTCTCCACTGCACTCGAACTGAAGGAAAACTTTTAGATCTCAATTGGCGAACTTGCCGGTCCAAAATAGTTACCGGCTCCTCCTCATAAGTCAAGTCTTTGTCCAACTGGACAAAGCTGAAATCCAACACGTGGGACGGGGCACCATGATATTTCCGGAGCATGGACACATGGAATACCAGATGAACTGAGGATAACCCTGGAGGCAATGCAAGTCTATAGGCTACCTCCCCCGCTCTATCAAGAATCTCAAACGACCCGATATACCTAGGGCTCAACTTTCCCTTCTTCCCAAATCTCATAACACCCTTCATGGGCGATACTCGAAGCAATACTCTCTCTCCAACCATGAATGCCACATCATAAACCTTATGATCAGCATAACTCTTTTTCTTAGACTGAGCTGTACGAAGTCTCTCCTAAATAATCTTGACCTTATCTAAGGCCTCCTGAACTAAGTTTGTACCCAACAACCGAGCCTCTCCAGCTCAAACTATCCAACCGACGATCTGCACCGTCTACCATATAATGCCTCATAAGGAGCCATCTGAATGCTCGACTGATAACTGTTATTATAAGCAAACTCCGCTAACGGCAAGAACTGATCCCATGAACCTCAGAATTCAATAACACAAGCGCGGAGCATGCCCTCCAATATTTGTATGGTACGCTCGGACTGTCCGTCAGTCTGAGGGTAAAATGATGTACTCAACTCTACTCGGGTACCCAACTCACTCTGAACTGCCCTCCAAAAGTGCAAAGTAAACTGCGTACCCCGATCAGAAATGATAGACACGGGTACCCCATGAAGGCGAACAATCTCCCGAATATACAACTCAACCAACCGCTCTGAAGTATAAGTACTGGCCACAGGAATGAAGTGTACTGACTTAGTTAGCCTGTCCACAATAACCCAAACCGCATCGAATTTCCTCTGAGTCCATGGAAGCCCAACAACGAAGTCCATAGTGATACACTCCTACTTTCACTCAGGAATCTCTATCTGCTGAAGCAAACCACCAGGTCTCTGATTCTCATACTTTACCTGCTGACAATTTAAGCAACGAGCCACATAAGCCACAATGTCCTTTTTCATCCTTCTCCACCAATAATGTTGTTTCAAATCTTGGTACATTTTTTATGCACCTGGGTGAATATAATACTTGGAGCTATGAGCCTCCTCAAGGATCAACTCACGGAGGCCATCAACATTAGGCACACACAATCTACCCTGCATCCTCAAAACGCCATCATCTCCAACTGTAACCTGCTTGGCATCCCCGTGCCGAACCGTATCCCTAAGGACCGCCAAATGTGGGTCATCATCCTGCCGTTCTCGGATACGATCAATTAGAGAAGACCGAGCGACTATACAAGCTAGAACACTGCCGGGTGAAATATCCAACCTCACGAATTGATTAGCCAAAGTCTGAATATCTGAAGCCAACGGTCTCTCACCAACTGGAATATACGCAAGGCTGCCTATACTCACTGCCTTTTTACTCATTGCATCGGCCACCACATTGGCCTTCCCTGGGTGATATAATATAGTGACATCATAATCTTTTAGCAACTCTAACCACCTCCGCTACCTCAAATTTAGATCTTTCTGCTTGAATAAGTACTGGAGGTTGCGATAGTCAGTAAAAATCTCACACGACTGTTTAACCAAATAATTAAATCCTTTATCAAAAGCTATTTATAGGATGAACACGTGTTACTGATAATCAAGGAAATAGAGAAAAATGAATAATAGACAATATTGCAGAAATATAGAAAAGCAAAGTAGATTGTATTCGAGAATCAGATGCCTTTACAAGCTGTATTCCCCTCCCTTATATAAGAGATTCCTTGATATAACGTACAACTCTTGCTATGGTTGCTTATTAATGACTAATTATGACATTAATAAGGCGTTACAAAGGATAACAATAATTGGGGTACAGTTACATAACGTTTGAGTAATCAATTGTGGGTTTTTGAATCTGCTTGTAGCTTTGTCTAGATTCATTCTGACCGTGCCTCTTCCCTGTTTTGATCAGGTTGAGTTTCCCGTGGCTGATAAGCTCGAGGGTTTATTGAATCGTGCCTCTTTGTTCCGTACCTCTTCAAATAATCACATCCACCTGCCGCGTTCTCCTGTATCCACGTAACTGGCTGAGTTGTCAAAAGCTGGTTTACGTGTGAAACTCTTTTTTTACCAATACAGATAGTCCCCCCACTTACCATATATTTATCGATTAATATTTGGTAAGTGGATATTCATTTATGGCGAGAATATTTTGCCGCCGCTTTTCCTCGAAACATTGGATCCTTCTCTGCACCATAGGCGTCGTTTGTCACTTCCATTTAATGATCATACCACGTGTCCTTCTTGGATTGGTTCTGCATTTACTCGACACCTTTTAGGGCTTTTTGCGGCTGTCAGTCCCGAAATGACATCTTCAATTATGACTTTTCATCATTATTTTTCTTTTTTTCCATGTTTGACGGTTGTCTTCAAGTATAAATATCTTTCTTCTTTTCTTTTCTTCCATGAAACACTTTCTAACTTTGTCTTTTGTAAAGAACTTTCTTCTTGCCTTTGTAAACATGTCTTCTTCAAATCAACCTCAGGGAGTAATAGATATTGAAAATTTAACGTCATCTTCTGCTCCGACTAGGAGTCGGAGGGGTGGTAGACTTAGGAGTCTAGGATCCACTCCTTCGAGAAGACCCTCTTCTTCTCAGATAGTTCCCTCTCCTTCCGCTAGGTCTCTAGTTTCTCCGAGGTTTAGGGCTTCTTAGTCTTTGTCTAGAGGTAGAGGTGAACGCCTTCGTGAACCTGGAGTTGATGAAATTGTCCCTTCTGAGTTTGTCTGTGCTAGAGATAATCAAGTTCTTGTAGACCAATCTTCTTCCCTTGAGAGTGTCGAAAGGTATCTAACCCTTATAACTGAGGGTCAGATTTCCCTTGTTCGTAGGGAATGTTTTTGGATGCCTGATTTCCCTGTCTACATTCCGAATAGTAATCAAAGAATAATGTCTTACAAGATAGTATATTCTTTTGTTTATACGTACCCATTTACTCTAGGGTTTAAACCTCCCATTGACCCAGTCATAATTTAATTATGCTATTTTTTCAATATCTGCTTAGAACAAGTTGGTCCGCTTGTGTGGCAAGTTGTCGCATGTCTTAGGAGTTTAGCTTCTTTAGCCTCGGTTCCTTTTACTTTCAACCATATTATTCATCTCTACTCTCCTACCTTGTTTCGTGAAGGGGTTTTACTCTGGCTGCTAGGAGCAAAAGAGTGCTGGTAACTCCTGAAGATAATAAGGATAGGGGTTGGTACCTCCGGTATGTTGCTGTACCCATTGTTGGTTTAGTGGGTGAAGAAAATCTTCCCTTCCCTGAGAAGTGGAATCGCGCACGTGAGTATGCTTTAGCTCACATCTATTTACTTTTACTTGTTCTGACTTGAGATGTTTTACTAACACCATATCTGTTTCATCTTCTCTCAACAATTATGGATACTGTTGAGAATGTCTCCGGTATCCGTGATTGGGTAGAAATTTTTTTGTCCGTTTCTCCTTTAGAACAGAGATCTTGGAAGTACCTCGCTGGGAGGTATGGTTAGCATGTAAAGACCCACGGTAAGTGAAGCTTTTGTTCTTGCTTCTTTCCTTACTCGAGTCTCTTCTTTCTTTGTCGCTTAACTTTTTCCCTTTTGACAGGGTTCTCTGCTCGTGGGGTGTCTGCTTCATCTATCCCAAAGATTTCTTTGGCTCAGGCCCAAGAAATTATTGTTGGTTTGAGGAAGATTGGTGAATCTCGTTCCGTAGAAGAAGAAGAAGAAGAAGGGGCTTTAGTACACAAGCCACGGAGAAGGTGGGTGGTTTCAGATGATGAGTTTACACCCTTGACCTTGCCTTCTGTGTCTGTGGTTGAGACCTATACCCTTGAAGATGTTTCACATTCCCCCATTCATAAGTCTGTGGATTGCCTATTCCATGAAGGTTTTGACCTTGCTCCTGACGATGTCCCTTTGGCTGCTGTCTTTCCTATTTCTTTAAGAGAAGCTGTCTCATCTGCTCCTTTGGCTATTACGACTTCTGCTGTTGCTTTGCCCGTGGTTTCCTCAACTCTTCAACCCTCCGTGCCTGCTGCTTTGCCCGTGGCTTCTCCAGCTCCTCAAACCTTCGTGCCTGTTGTTGTTTCATCTCTGCCTACTTCCATGCCTTCCGCTAGGGAAGTAGGGTCTTCCAGCAGAGAGATGCGGCATGTGGTAGTAGAGGTTCCAGCTGAGGGGAATCTTTTCAAGAAAATGAGTGAGCCTAAAGTGTGGCTCAAGCCTTTGATAGGTCCCTCTGAGAAAGCCAAGCTAGCCAGCCACGGTGCTCTTACATGGGCCAATGAGGTCGTGCATACTTCTTTGAAGGTATGATGCAGGTTATCCTCTTTCATTTTCGTATATGAAATTTACCATATCTGATTGGTTCATTTCTTGTAGATTAATCTTATAGGCATGGAGCTCCTGAAGAGGATTTCAAACACAGACCAGGAGACAAAAGAGTTGCAGGCCGATGCTGATAATTGGAAAGCACAGTATGATAGCCTAAGGATTGACATGGATGCCTTAGAAGAGGAAATGAGTACCTTGAAGCGGCAGATGAGGCTCATGGAGCAGAACTGACAGTAGAGAAAGCTTCTTCCAGTCAGGCTGATAAAGACAAGAGTGTTCTGGAGTCCTCATTTGCTGAGCAGCTGTCCCGCGCCTCAGATGAGATTAGAGACTTGAAAAACTTGTTGAGGAAGAAGGAGGAATACTCAGGCGAGATCGTGCAATCACTCACTTGTACTCAAGAGGACCTTCGTAAGGCTTTAGATAAAGTTCAAACTCTAGAGGAGTTGATTGTACCGTTAAGGGTCGCCCATGAAGCTGCGGAAGCGGAGGAGGACGGATTGAGAGCTGGGATTCAAGTAAGGGCAAGGGATTATGAAGATCTTGAAGAGGTGGCTGTTGTTGATTTGAGCTGAGCGTACATGAATTCTTGCCTTGACACATTGACGAAAATGAGTCAAGAGGGTTTCGACCTTAGTGATAAAATAGCTAAAACTAACGAAGCCATGGAGAAGGCTCAACAAGGTCATAATCTCTCTTCACCTGATGGTGAGACTCCAGCCACTCGTGCCTATTCATCCCTAGTTGCTCCCGCTCCTTCTGCCAGTGAAGTCAACCCCCCTCTTGAAGAAGTTTAGTTGGTTCACCCCCTTTTTTTTCTCTGTCTCAATTGGTGGTTACCCCTCAGTCCCATCGGGGGTAAATTTGGATTTCTTTAAAGTCCCCAAATGACAACTTAGGGGCACCTCAATATATATATAATAATTTTATACGGCTAAGTATAAGTTAATACTTAGTTTTTGCTTAGCCGTTTTAATATATTAATGCTAGTATGACTTTTGTTGAGTTTCCGTTTCACTCTTTAAGTCTTTTGCATGCTTCATTTTTCGAGGTTTAGTTTTACCTCTGAGTTTTGCATGTAGAATTATTTAGATTACTCATACCTTTTTGTAATAGGCACAATGTCATATTAAATATGTGCCTTTTTGTAGTAGGCATAATTTATGGAAGAGGGCACTTTATAATTGACATGAAGAAGACGTCTCAACTTCATGATAATGCAATAGAGTGATAGGAGTTTTACACATGTTTACGAATGTTTCCAAGGAAAGTTTTTTGTTTGAACTTCCATGACATTTTACATGTGTTTGATTATCGTCTAAAACTCATGTTGCAACTGTTTTTGTTTAACAGATTTGATAGACTCTTGTATTTCGTAACTGTTTTTCATAGGTAACAATTTTTTGATATTAATACAAGGGAATAACTGTTTTTCACTAGTAACAATTTTTATAAAGATTGAGGTTTTTACCCGCATCTGTTTTCGTTGGAAACAGTTTGCTAATAAGTACGAGGGAAATGTTTTCTTATTCGTAACTATTTTTATTTGATAACAGTTTTCTGAACAAATACAAGGATTTAGATCTTTCATCCATAACTGTCTTATTTGATAACAGTTTTTTGAATGAGTACACTGATGATGATCTTTTACGCCTAACTATTTTTGTTACAACAACTTTGAATAAGTATAAAGATGTACATTTCTTTTTCGTGACTAATATTTTTCCTTTCAACCTGAACAAGTTCGAAGGGTTTGGTTTTTGCATTAGGCTTTGTATTTGGATGACTCCTTTGGTCTCTTTTGATTCTGCTCATATCACTTGTCGTTGGGTAGATGGGTCTTCAGGCTCGAGATTTTGACTTTCTGATAGTCTTCTTTGCTTCGTCTTAGCCTTCCACACTGTATAGTCCCCCAAGTGTTTGAGCTTTGAAGAATGAGATCTTTAGCACTTGACTATTCCTTCCTTGTGGTCCTTCTTCTGAAAAGGAAAAACATTCCGGACTCGAAGGTATATAGTTTTTTAGATGATGACTGCTTAACCCCTTAAAACGTCCATCAGAAAGTGTAACCTTAGACCGGGAATTGTGTTATTTCCTCGCGTCTTTGCAGGTCTTATATCATCATCTGGTGATGGGCTAGCTTTATTCCTATCATCTTAAAAAGTTAGTAAATTTTTTTTAAATGTTCAAAATAAAATCGAACGTGTGATATCTGACCGGGGGTATTTCTTTTACTTAGAAGTAATACTTCTTTAGGTGAATGGCATTCCAGCTTGTTGGTAGAACTCTGCCGTCCATAGCTTCCAACTCATAGGCACCTTTCCCAGCTATGCCTCGGATTTTGTAAGGTCCTTCCCAGTTTGGATTTAGCTTTCATGCACCTGCTTCTTTCATTGATTGAAAGACTTTTTTGAGGACGAAGTCCCCAATCTTGAAGTACATGAGATGAGCTTTATGGTTGTAATAACTCTCTATGATTTGCTTTTGAGCTGCCATCCGTATCAGTGCTGCTTCTCTCCGTGGTTCGAGCAGTTCCAGATTGGTCCTTAATTTGTCGTCGTTTTCTTCCTCCATAGCTTTTGTGAACCTTATGCTTGGTTCACCAATATCCATAGGCATTAAGCCTTCTGAGCCATAGATAAGTGCGAACGGAGTTTCTCCCGTGGCTATTTTTGAAGTTGTTCTGTATGCCCATAGTACCGCTGGTAACTCATCAGGCCAGTTTCCTTTGTCTTTATCCAGCCGCTTCTTTAGATTGTTAATGATGACCTTATTCGTTGGCTTAGCTTGACCATTAGCCACGGGGTGGTACGACGTTGAAGTGATTCGCTTGATTTGCCAGCTTTCGAAGAATTCTGTGATTTGCGAGCCTATGAATTGTGGGCCATTATCGTACATGATTTCCTTTGGTATTCCAAAGTGGCATATTATGTTTTGCCATAATAAGCTTTAACTTCATTTTCTCACACTTGTTTGAACGCTTCTTCCTCTACCCATTTTGTAAAATAGTCGGTTAGCACGAGCAAAAATCGTACCTGTCTTTTAGTTGTGGGAAGAGGTACCAATATGTCCATACCCCATTTCATGAAAGGCCATGGGGATATTATTGGATACAATAATTCCGCTGGTCGATGCATGTTATTGGCAAACCTTTGGCACCTATCGCATTTGGATACGAAGTTCTCAGCTTCTTCTTCCATCTTAAGCCAATAGTACCAGCTCTGATTAGGGTTTTCACTAAGGATGTCACCCCTGAGTGATTTCCACAATGTCCTTCGTGGAATTCTTTCATCAAAAATTTCGTTTGGTTAGGTCCGAGGCATTTAGCTATNTTTTGAATTTTCTCACGAGCTCTCGTGCTTTTTCAAGATACTGTTGCATTCGAGTCTCTCGAGCGATGTAAGTACCCAGTATCTGATTTACTACCAGTTAAGAGTCGATGTTAATCACAATTTGCTCGATTGAGAGCTCCCGTACGAGTTCAAGCCCTGCAATAACAACTTCGTACTCTGCTTCATTGTTAGTTATAGGATAACACTTGATAGCTTGCCGTGTCTTTTCACCCGTGGGTGATATTAAGACTATGCCTAAGCCGACACCTTTTATATTTGAGGAGCCATCAGTGAATAGGGTCCATAGGCCCAAATTAGCACCATTAAAGAGTTGTAACTCTTTTCTACTTCAGGGACAATGCTATTACTAAAGTCAGCAACAAATNCCCACTTGGCTAATCTTCCTGACAATTCCTGTTTATGCAGAATATTTCTTAAAGGATATGAGGTCACAACGGTGATTGGGTGGCATTGAAAATATGGTCGTAATTTTCTAGATGCCATTATTAAAGCTAAGGCTAACTTTTCCAGATGTGGATATCTAGTATCAGCATCTAACAAAGTTTTACTTACATAATAGATAGGTGATTGCTTACCCTTTTCTTCTCTTACCAGTACTGCACTTATAGAAATTTCTGAAACAACCAGGTAGATGTACAATCTTTCCCCTTCTTTTGGTTTTGAAAGCAGCGGTGGTTTCGTTAGATAAACCTTCAGATTCTTGAGGGCTTGCTGACATTCTTCAGTTCATTCGAACTGATTCTGCTTTTTGAGAATTGAGAAGAATTTAAAACTTTTTTTGGAAGACTTAGAAATAAATCTTCCCAAAGCTGCTATTCTCCCTGTTAGTCTTTGAACTTCTTTTTTATTTGTTAAAATATCAGGTATTTCTTCTATAGTTTTAATTTGAGCGGGTTTACCTCTATTCCTCTGTTCGATACAAGGAAACCCAAAAATTTACCTGATTGCACTCCAAAAGCGCTTTTTCTGGATTTAGCTTCATATTATACCTGCGTAAAATATCAAAAGTAGTAGAGAGATGCTGGAAATGGTCTTCCGCTTGTGTTGATTTTACTAACATATCATCAATATAGACTTCCATCATCTTTCCAAGATGTTGTTGGAACATTTTAGTCACTAACCTTTGATAGGTAGCTCCAGCATTTTTCAAGCCAAAAGGCATAACTTTATAACAGTAAGTCCCCCTGTTTGTAATGAAGGAAGTTTTTTCCTCATCTGAGGGATCCATTTTAATCTGATTATAACCAGAATATGCATCTAAGAAGCTCAATAATTCATGAC
>ML385312.1:0-27051 GCA_005239525.1 Nicotiana knightiana | reverse complement strand
TGTACCTCTTCGTCGATCACTTGGTTCTTGAATGGTCCTTGCTTTCTTTTCTTCTGCTTAACAGGTACGAATGATAGATCTTCATTTAGTTTATGAGCCATCACTTCTGGTGGGATGCCCGTCATATCTGAGTGGGACCACGCAAAGCAGTCTGCGTTAGCCTTTAAATAACCAATTAACTTATCTCTTCTACTAGGGCCCAGCCTCGTGCCTATGTACACTTTTTGTTCAGGCTTTCGTTCACACAATGGAACAACTTCGAGCTCTTCAGTAGTTGTTTTAATGTGCTATTCTTCCTCTGGCTCATGAATGACGTCTGGTCTGGAATCTGTTTCAACAATAATACCTTCAGTACCTATTTGGGTAGTAATTTCTTCCATGCCTGTTTTGGTAGTAATTTCTTCCATGCCTGTTTGGGCGGTGTTACCCGCTTGGGAGATTCCCTTATCTCGTGATTCTTCCACCTCTATTTTCTTGTTGTAGTGTACCACGGAGTTTATATTTCTTGCGGTTTGCTGATCGCCTCTAATTTATTGAATCCCCCATTCAGAGGGGAATTTAATTACCTGATGCAAGGTGGAGGGTATTGCTTTCATGTCGTGGATCCATGGCCTTCCCACGATTACGTTATAAGCCATGTCAGTATCGATGACTTGGAACCTGGTACTTTTGATCACCCCCTCAGCATAAGTGCTAAGCTCAATTTCTCCTTTTGTTATAACCGTAGAGTTATCAAACCCTGAGATGGCTCGTGCCCTTGGGATTACTTGATTCCCCAATAGCATTTCTTCTACGACTCTTAGCAAAATGATATTGACTGAACTTCCTGGATCAATCAACATTTTTTTCACGTTAGTGTCATGAATAAGTAAAGATATTACCAGAGCATCGTTGTGAGGAAGCATTAATCCGCCGATATCTGCATCATCGAAGGTTATATCGTCCTCTTCCATATTTTCACAAACCCGTTTTCCATGTGTAATTGTGAACTTTGTGGTTGTTTTGCAGACCACTCCGTTTACTTCTTCATCTCCGTGTATTACGTTGACAGTTCGGTTTGGAGAAGGAGGCATTGGGGGCTCCTGCCTGTTCCTCATATATGCCTGTTTACCTTTATCACTAAACAATTCTGTTAAATAGCCATGTTTCAATAAATTTTCTACTTCACCTTGTCAAAATCTGCAATCCGCAGTTTTGTGCCCATGATCGTTATGGAATTCACACCAGTGATCTGGGTTTCTTCTATTTGGATTTGATCGCATCTCTTTGGGCCACTTAACCTTGTCTCCCATGTTCCTTAATATTGAGACAAGTTCAGTAGTACTTACATTAAACGTATGATCCCCAATTCGAGTATTACCTCTAGGTCGTTCATCTCGATCTTTTCTGGATCTAGACAAGGATGAGACTACGTCTCTTCCTTTTGGTCTATAGTCTGACCTAGTGTTTTCGAGCCTGGGATGAATATCGTGTCCCGAGGGTCCTAAGTAAGGATCATACCTGTTTTTACCTGATCTTCTGTCTGATTCAGGATGTCTGGATTTGGAATGATCTTCATCTCTCGAACAAGCAATGATATCTTCTTCTATTATGAGTTTAGTACTATACCTGTTATATACATCGTTCCATATTGTAGCGGGGGATTCTCTTAGACTTTCCTTAAGTCGTCTCGTGGCTTCTGAGCTTTTATCGTTTAGGTTTCTTGCAAATGCCATGGCTGCCCAATTATCAGGCACCCTAGGTAACTGCATTCTTTCTCGTTGAAACCTGTCTACAAACTCACGGAGTAGTTCCGTGTCTCCTTGTTTTATTTTGAATATGTCTTCCATTCTCTTCTCAACTTTTTGTGCACCAGAGTGTGCTTTTATAAACGAATCTGCAAGCTCAGCAAAAGAGTCAATAGAATTTTCAGGGAGAAGAGAATACCAGGTTAGGGCCCCTTTGGTAAGTGTTTCCCCAAATTTTTTGACAAGGACTGATTCAATCTCTTGTTTTGTTAAGTCGTTGCCTTTTACCCCAGTAGTGAAAGCAGTCACATGGTCACGTGGGTCAGTTGTTCCATCATATTTGGGAACGTCAGGCATTTTAAACTTCTTGGGTATAGGCAAAGGTGCCGCACTTGGCTTCCAAGGTTGTTGAGAATACCTATCAACATCAATGCCTTTGATAATAGGCGCTACTCCAGGAATTTTTTCGATGCGATCGTTCTGTTCCTTCATCTGTTTCTGCATAGTTAGCAGTAAATTTTGTAATTCAGAGTTATTATATATACCTGGTATCGCTTCGAGAGATTCATTAGGAGTATCTCCTCTTCCTGAGTTTGCCAACCCAGATTGAGGATTTTCCATGGTGATGGTATTATTGGGGGGTGGCGTCGGTGGTGTAGGTAACGCTGCCGGTAAAACTCTCGCAAATTCTTGCAAAGCTTGGCTCACATACTCTGCAATCATTTGCTTTACATGATCTTGTTCCATCGTTTGATCATTATCACCATTGTTGTTATTGGATCTTTCTGGGGATTGTTCCCTTGATCCACGTGGGGTTCCTGAAGGCGATGGAATCGGGGTTCCATTCCTTTGCTGGTTGTTGTCGTTGTAGTTCGACATAGTTAAGAGAATTTCACTTGAAAAGCAAACAAAGATTATTAGATTCTTGGTAATAAAACCAATTTTTTTAACCAAAGAATTAGATCCTTTGTCTAAAGCTATTTATAGGGTTACTGATAATCAAGGAAATAGAGAAAAATGAATAATAGACAATATTACCAAAATATAGAAAAGCAAAGTAGACTGTATTCGAGAATCAGATGCCTTCACAAGCTGTATTCCCCTCCCTTATATAGGAGCTTCCTTGATATAACGTACAAATCTTGCTATGGTTGCTCATTAATGACTAATTATGACATTAATGAGGCGTTTCAAAGGATAACGGTAATTGGGGTACGGTTACATAATGTTTGAGTAATCAATTGTGGCTTGCTGACATTCTTCAGTCCATTCGAACTGATTCTGCTTTTTGAGAACTGAGAAGAATTTAAAACTTTTTTCGGAAGATTAAGAAATAAACCTACCCAAAGCTGCTATTCTCCCTGTCAGTCTTTGAACTTCCTTTTTATTTGTTAAAATATCAGGTATTTCCTCTATGGTTTTTATTTGAGCGGGATTTACCTCTATTCCTCTGTTTGATACAAGGAAACCCAAAAATTTGCCTGATTGCACTCCAAAAGCACATTTCTCTGGATTTAACTTCATATTATACCTGCGTAAAATATCAAAAGCAGTAGAGAGATGCTGGAAATGGTCTTGTGCTTGTGTTGATTTTACCAACATGCCATCAATGTAGACTTCCATTGTCTTTCCAAGATGTTTTTGGAACATCTTGGTCACCAGCCTTTGATAAGTGGCTCCAACATTTTTTAGGCCAAAAGGCATGACTTTATAACAATAAGTCCCCCTGTTCGTGATAAAGGATGTTTTTTCCTCGTCTAAAGGATCCATTTTAATCTTATTATAACCAGAATATGCATCTAGAAAGATTAATAGTTCATGACCTGCGGTGGCATCAATCATTTGATCTATATGAGGCAATGGGAACGAATCTTTGGGGCATGCTTTGTTTAAATCAGTATAATCTACGCATACTCTCCACTTGCCATTCTTTTTAGGTACTATCACGGTGTTTGCTAACCAGTTAGGGTGTTACCTCTCGTATCGAACCAATCTTCAAGAGTTTATGTACCTCTTCGTCGATCACTTGGTTCTTGAATGGTCCTTGATCTCTTTTCTTCTGCTTAACAGGTACGAAGGATAGATCTTCATTTAGTTTATGAGTCATCGCTTCTGGTGGAATGCCTGTCATATCTAAGTGGGACCACGCAAAGCAGTCTGCGTTAGCCTTTAAATAATCAATCAACTTACCTCTTCGAGCGGGGTCTAGCCTCGTGCCTATATACACTTTATGCTCAGGCTTTTGTTCGGATAATGGAACAACTTCGAGCTCTTCCGTAGTTGTTTTGATGTGCTCATATTCCTTCGGTTCACGAATGACGTCCGGTCTGGAATCTGTTTCTGTTTGGTATAGTATACCTTCCGTGGTTACTTGATTTTCTTTCTCGTAAGTATTTTCTGTCGTACCTGTTTCATCAATAATACCTTCCATACCTATTTGGGTAGTAATTTCTTCCATGCCCGTTTGGGCGGTGTTACCTGCTGGNATTTGAGCGGGATTTACCTCTATTCCTCTGTTTGATACAAGGAAACCCAAAAATTTGCCTGATTGCACTCCAAAAGCACATTTCTCTGGATTTAACTTCATATTATACCTGCGTAAAATATCAAAAGCAGTAGAGAGATGCTGGAAATGGTCTTGTGCTTGTGTTGATTTTACCAACATGCCATCAATGTAGACTTCCATTGTCTTTCCAAGATGTTTTTGGAACATCTTGGTCACCAGCCTTTGATAAGTGGCTCCAACATTTTTTAGGCCAAAAGGCATGACTTTATAACAATAAGTCCCCCTGTTCGTGATAAAGGATGTTTTTTCCTCGTCTAAAGGATCCATTTTAATCTTATTATAACCAGAATATGCATCTAGAAAGATTAATAGTTCATGACCTGCGGTGGCATCAATCATTTGATCTATATGAGGCAATGGGAATGAATCTTTGGGGCATGCTTTGTTTAAATCAGTATAATCTACGCATACTCTCCACTTGCCATTCTTTTTAGGTACTACCACGGTGTTTGCTAACCAGTTAGGGTACGTTACCTCTCGTATCGAACCAATCTTCAAGAGTTTCTGTACCTCTTCGTCGATCACTTGGTTCTTGAATGGTCCTTGCTTTCTTTTCTTCTGCTTAACAGGTACGAAGGATAGATCTTCATTTAGTTTATGAGTCATCGCTTCTGGTGGAATGCCTGTCATATCTAAGTGGGACCACGCAAAGCAGTCTGCGTTAGCCTTTAAATAATCAATCAACTTACCTCTTCGAGCGGGGTCTAGCCTCGTGCCTATATACACTTTATGCTCAGGCTTTTGTTCGGATAATGGAACAACTTCGAGCTCTTCCGTAGTTGTTTTGATGTGCTCATATTCCTTCGGTTCACGAATGACGTCCGGTCTGGAATCTGTTTCTGTTTGGTATAGTATACCTTCCGTGGTTACTTGATTTTCTTTCTCGTAAGTATTTTCTGTCGTACCTGTTTCATCAATAATACCTTCCATACCTATTTGGGTAGTAATTTCTTCCATGCCCGTTTGGGCGGTGTTACCTGCTGGGGAGATTTCCTTATCTCGTAATTCTTCCATCTCTATTTTCTTATTGTAGTGTACCATAGGGTTTATATTTCTTGCGGTCTTCTGATCCCCTTTGATTTGTTTGAATCTCCCATTCAGAGGGAAATTTAATTACCTGATGCAACGTGGAGGGTATTGCTTTCGTGTCGTGGATCCATGGCCTTCCCACGATTACGTTATAAGCCATGTCAGTATCGATGACTTGGAACCTGGTACTTTTGATCACCCCCTCAGCATAAGTGCTAAGCTCAATTTCTCCTTTTGTTATAACCGTAGAGTTATCAAACCCTGAGATGGCTCGTGCCCTTGGGATTACTTGATTCCCCAATAGCATTTCTTCCACGACTCTTAGCAAAATGATATTGACTGAACTGCCTGGATCAATCAACATTTTTTTCACGTTAGTGTCATGAATAAGTAAAGATATTACCAGAGCATTGTTGTGCAGAAGCATTAATCCACTGATATTTGCATCATCGAAGGTTATATCGTCTTTCCACGAGCCCGTTTTCCATGTGTGATTGTGAACTTTTTGGTTGTTTTGCAAATCACTCCGTTTACTTCTTCACCCCCGTGTATTACGTTAACGGTTCGTTTTGGAGAAGGAGGCTTTGGGGGCTCCTGCCTGTTCCTCATATATGCCTGTTTACCTTTATCACTAAACAATTCTGTTAAATAGCCCTATTTTAACAAATTTTCTACTTCAACTTGTAAAAATCTGCAATCCGCAGTTTTATGCCCATGATTGTTGTGAAATTCACACTAGTGATCTGGGTTTCTTCTACTTAGATTTGACCGCATCTCTTTGGGCCACTTAACCTTGTCTCCCATGTTCCTCAATATTGAGACAAGTTCAGTAGTACTTACATTAAAGGTATGACCCCCAATTTGAGTATTATCTCTAGGTCGTTCATCTCGATCTTTTCTGGATCTAGACGAGGATGAGACTACGTCTCTTCCTTGTGGTCTATAGTCCGACCTAGTGTTTTCGAACCTGGGGCGGATATCGCGTCCCGAGGGTCCTAAGTAAGGATCGTACCTGTTTTTACCTGATCTTCTATCTGATTCAGGACGTCTGGATCTGGAATGATCTTCATCTCTCGAACGAGCAATGACATCTTCTTCTATTCTAAGTTTAGTACTGTACCTGTTATATACATCGTTCCATGTTGTAGCGGGGAATTGTCTTAGACTTTCCTTAAGTCGCCTTGTGGCTGTTGAGCATCGTTCAAGTTGCTTGCAAATTCCATGGCTGCCCAATTATTAGGCACCCTGGGTAACTGCATTCTTTCTCGTTGAAACCTGTCTACAAACTCACGGAGTAGTTCCGTGTTTCCTTGTTTTATTTTGAATATGTGTTCCATTTTCTTCTCAACTTTTTGTGCACCAGAGTGTGCTTTTATAAACGAATCTGGAAGATCAACAAAAGAGTCAATAGAATTTTCAGGGAGAAGAGAATACCAGGTTAGGGCTCCTTTGGTAAGTGTTTCCCCAAATATTTTGACAAGGTCTAATTCAATCTCTTGTTTCGTTAAGTCGTTGCCTTTTACTCCAGTAGTGAAAGCAGTTACATGGTCACGTGGGTCAGTTTTTCCATCATATTTGGGAATGTCAGGAATTTTAAACTTCTTGGGTATAGGCAAGGGTGCCTCACTTGGCTTCCAAGGTTGTTGAGAATATCTATCAACATTGATGCCTTTGATGATAGGTGGTACTCCAGGAATTTGTTCGATGCGATCGTTCTGCTCCTTCATCTGTTTCGGCATGGTTAGCAGTAAATTTTGTAATTCTAATTATTAGATATACCTGGTCTTGTTCTGAGAGATTCATTAGGAGTATCTCCTCTTCCTGAGTTTGCCAACCCAGATTGAGGATTTTCCATGGTGATAGTATTATTGGGTGGTGGCGTCGGCGGTGTAGCTACCGCTGCCGGTAACCCTCTCGCAAATTCTTGCAAGGCTTGGCTCACATACTCTGCAATCATTTGCTTTACACGATCTTGTTCCACAGTTTGAGCATTATCACCATTGTTGTTATTGGATATTTCTGGGGATTGTTACCTTGAAGCACGTGGGGTTCCTGAAGGCGATGGAACTGGGGTTCCACTCCTTTGCTGATTGTTGTCGTTGGGGTTTGACATAATTCAGAAGATATCACTTGAAATATAAACAAAGATTATCAGAGTTCCCGGTAACGGAACCAATTTGTTTAACCAAAGAATTAGACCCTTTGACTAAAGCTTATGTTTAAGATGAATACGAGTTACTGATAATCAAGATAGTGGAGAAAAATGAATAATAGACAATATTGCAGAAATATAGAGTTGATTGTATTCGAGAATCATATGCATTTACAAGCTGTATTCCCCTCCCTTATATAGGAGATTCTTACAACGTACTAATCTTGGTATGGTTACTCATTAATGACTAATCATGACATTAATGAGGCGTTACAAAGGATAACGGTAATTGGGGTACGGTTATATAACGTTTGAGTAATTAATTGTGGGTTATTGAATCTGCCCGTAGCTTTGTTTAGATTTATTCTGACCGTGCCTCTTCCCTGTTTTGATCAGGTTGAGTTTCCCGTGGCTGATAAGCTCGAGGGTTTATTGAATCGTGCCTCTTTGTTCTGTACCTCTTCAAATAATCACATCCAGCTGTCGCGTTCTCCTGTGTCCACGTAACTGGCTGAGTTGTCAAAAGCTGGTTTACGTGTGAAACTCTTTTTTACCAATACAACGGCACGCCGTAAAGATAATGCCTCCAAATTTTCAAAGCATGAAAATAGCTGCTAACTCTAAGTCATGAACATGGTAATTCTTCTCATGGACTTTCAACTGACGAGACGCATACGCAATCACCCTGTTGTCCTGCATCAACACTGCTCCAAGGCCAACTCTAGAAGCATCACAATACACCGTGAAAGAACCCGAATCTAATGGTAACACCAACACCGGTGCTGAAGTCAAGGCTCTCTTGAGCTTCTGAAATCTCACCTCGCACTCATCTGACCATTTAAATGGGGCACCTTTCTGTGTCAATTTAGTCATTGGGCTGCTATGGATGAAAACCCCTCCACAAAACGACGGTAGTAACCGGCCAAACCCAAGAAACTCCTAATCTCCGTGGCTGTGGTGGGTCTAGGCCAGTTCTTGACTGCCTCTATCTTCTTAGGATCAACCTAAATACCCTCAACTGATACGATATGACCCAAAAAGGCTACTGAACCTAACCAGAACTCACATTTAGAAAACTTGGCATACAACTGATTATCTCTCAAAGTCTGGAGTGCTATACGGAGATGCTGCTCATGCTCTCCCCGGCTGCGGGAGTATATAATAATGTCATCAATGAACACGATCACAAAAGAGTCCATATGGGGCTTGAAAACCTGATTCATCAAGTCCATAAAGGCCGCTGGAGCATTAGTCAGCCCAAAAGACATAACCAGAAATTCATAGTGCCCATACCTCATACGAAAGGCTGTCTTAGGAATATCGGAAGTCCTAATCTTCAGCTGATGGTAGCCTGACCTCAAATCAATTTTCGAAAACACTCTATCACCCTGAAGCTGATCAAATAGGTCAGCTATTCTCGGAAAAGGATATTTATATCTTGATAGTAGCTTTATTCAACTGCCTGTAGTCTATGCACATTCTCATTGACCCACCCTTTTTCTTACAAACAAAACCGGTGCACCCCAAGGCGAGACACTGGGTCTTATGAAACCCTTATCTAGAAAGTCTTGCAACTGTTCTTTTAGTTCTTTCAATTCTGGTGGGGCCATCCGATATGGAGGAATGGAAATGGGCTGAGTGCCTGGAGCCACATCAATACATAAATCAATATCTCTGTTGGGTGGCATACCCGGCAGGTCTGCAGGGAACACCTCAGGAAACTCACGCATGATAGGAACTGACTCTATAGAAGAAACATCGGCATCAGAATCACGAGTATGGGCCAAATAAGCCAAACTCCCTTTCTCCACCATGCGGCGAGCCTTGGCATATAATTACCCGGCTAGGAGAATGAACAGGGGTCCCTTTCCATTCTAATCGAGGCAACCCCGGCAATGCTAAGGTAACTGTCTTGGCGTGACAGTCTAAGATGGAATAATAGGGCGACAACCAATCCATGCCCAAAATAACGTCAAAATCAACCATGTCTAGAAGTAAAAGATCCACACTAGTTTCAAGACCTTCTATGACTACCACGCACGAATGGTATACTCGATCTACCACGATAGTATCCCCCACCAGTGTAGACACAGAAATAGGAACACTCAAGGAATTACGTGGCACATTCAAATACGAGGCAAAATAGGATGAAACATACGAATAAGTAGACCCCAGATCAAACAAAACTGAAGCAGCTCTATCACAAACTGAGATAATCCTTGTAATAACAGCATCGTTGGACTCTGCCTCAGGCCTGACTGGAAATGCATATAGTCGGGGCTGGGCCCCACCACCCTGAACTGCGTCACCAGGAGGACCCCTGACATGTGGTCCTCCACCTCTAACGGGCTGGCCACCACCTCTAGCGGGCTGGCCTCCGCCTCTAGCATGCTGACCTCTACCTCTAACATTCTGACCTCTACCTCTGACTACCTGACCCCTACCCCTGGCTGGCTGGGCAGGTGGTGTCGGAACTATGGCACGAGAATTCTGATACTGAGGCTGATTACCCAAGAATTTCGGACAAGATCTCCAAATTTGTCCATACTCACCACACCCATAACAACCATCCTGATACTAAGGCTGACCCTGACAAACCGACTAACCATGATAATAACTCTGGAGAGGAGGTGCTCTGATCGGGGCTGACTGATCAGGATAAGGCAAGTAAGAGCCACAATTTCCTGAAGCACCATGGGACGTATGAAGTTCTGAATTAAATGGCATGGAAGATTGGCCTCTACCCCGATCTCCTCCCCCAGACGAGGAACCGCTGAATCTATCGAAATGGCGAGGTCTTTTGTCTGACCCCTGACCTCCCATCCCAAGAACTGACTCAACCCTCCTAGCTATATTAGCTGCATCCTGAAGAGAAATCTCGGACCCTGTTTCCTTGGCCATCTGCAACCTAATGGGCTGAGCAAGGCCATCTATAAACCGTCTGATTCTCTCCCTCTCTGTGGGCAATATAAGAATAACATGTTTAGACAGATCCACAAAACGAGTCTCATACTAAGTCACAGTCATGTACCCTGCTGGAGTCGCTCAAACTGACGACGCTTATCCTCTCGAGTAGTGACAGGTAAGAACTTCTCTAAAAAGAGATGAGAAAGCTGATCCAAGTCAGAGCAGGTGATTCAGCTGGCTTAGTCAACAAATAGTCCCTCCACCATTGCTTGGCGGTACCAGTCATCTGAAAAGTCGCAAAATCGACCCCATTTGTCTCCAGAATACCCATATTACGCAACACCTCATGACATCTATCCAGATATTCCTGAGGGTCCTCTGAAGTAGCACCACTGAAATGGACAGGAAATAACTTAATGAACCTGTCGAGTCTCCACAAAGCATCTGATGACATGGCTGCCCTATTAGCGGGCGGCACTGCTGCAACTGGCTGAATTACCCCAACGGGATTGGCCACTGGAGTCTGAGCCTGAGGAGTGGTCTGAACTGGAGTGTGGGTAGCAGGAGTCTGGATCCTGCCTCCAGCCTGAGATACGGCTGCTGCAACAGGGAATGTGCCCGTCTGGGCCACACTCTCCATCAACCCACTAAACGGACCAAAGCATCCTGAAGGACCGGGGTGGCAATAAACCCCTCGGGAACCTGAGCTGGCCCCGCTGGAACAGTCTGAGCTGGAACCCCCTCATCAATCTCAATCTGAGGTTCCGCAGTTGGGGCTGCTGCCTGAGCAATGGCCTGATTCCTGCCCCTGCCTCGGCCTTTGGCGCGGCCTCAGCCTCTGCCCCTAGTAGGAGCTGCTGATGGTGGTGGACCGGAATGCTGGTCAGCGGAGGATGAAGCACGTATTCTCGCCATCTGCGAGAGAATAGAAGAATCTAATCAGTATTTGGGATACAAGAATCGTACGATGGAGTAGAAATAAAAAAAAGAGTTGTTTCCTAACTCAATAGCCTCCGAAAGATAAGTACAGACATCTCCGTACCGATCCTTCAGACTCTACTAAGCTTGTTCGTGAATTGTGAGACCTAAGCAACCTAGTTCTCTGATACCAACTTCTCACGACCCAAATTCCCAACCTTAGAGGTCGTGATGGCGCCTAACACCGCACTTGCTAGGCAAGCCAATGTTAGAATTCGATTGACTAATTTTCTTAATTAATTACTTAAGCAAAAATAAATAACTTCGAAATGAACTTAGTTAGAATAATTCCCAACAACAATAAAGAGAAATAAACAATTAATTAATTAAACCGAGCCACGAAACTGATCATATAAATGAATCTAGAACTACCCCAGAGTCGAGTGTCACAATTCATGAACTACTAAAGTGTCACGACCCCAAATCCTAAACCGGCCGTGATGGCGCCTATCGTGGAACTAGGCTAGCCAATAACCACATGTTCACTTTTATTTCAAAATCCCAATCAACTTACAAGCATTTCATAAATATACAGAGTTTACTAAATAAAGTAGGCCAATATAAAGTGCCACCAACCCCAAAACCCGGAGCCAACATGTCATGAGCATCTAAGGGAAATAAGCCAAAGGTCTAATATTACAATACAAAACCTCCGAATAAATAGCTAGATACAACAAGAAGGGAAAACAGAGATGTTGCAGACGCTGAACAACTACCTCTATATCCCGCAATCCGGCTCCCACGAAATAAATGGCTAATGCTCGGTATTTGCACCTGAATCTGCACACAGGGGTGCAGGGAGTAATGTGAGTACGCCAACTCAGTAGTAATAAAAATAAATCAAGTCTAAGTGGCAAGGAAACACGTAAAATCAATGTCATCAAATCACAATATACACAACCTTACTTTCCAATAGTGTAAACATAGATACATGAAATCATCATGCCTTAAAACCAGCCTCAGAAAAGTCCTTTGAAAAATGTTTATTTTTAACAACTCCAAACCGAAAGATTTAGTATGAAAATGAAATGAATCATATAAAGGCCCCTCGGGAAAAACATATTTCATAAGATCAGAGTGAAAGTAGTAAAACCATAAGTAGCCCCTCGGGCAAAAACATGTATCATAATCAGCCCCTCGGGCTGGCCTCACAGTCACTCATAAAAAGGCACTCAGCACCTCACAGTCACTCATGCCTCCCAATCACTCGTGACTCGGCACTCGGCACTCGACACTCGGCACTCTGTGCACTCACTAGGGGTGTGTTTAGACTCCGGAGGGGATCCTTCAGCCCAAGCGCTAATATCAAGCCACCTCGTGGCGTATCATATCCTCACAATCAGGCCCTCGGCCTCACTCAGCAGAACCACTCAAAAGGCCCCTCGGGCGAATCAGTAAAACAGAGTACTCGAGCCAAAACATCATTTTTAAATCTCAAAGTAGTGTAAACCAGGCTGAGTTTCAAAAAACAGTAAGCACAATGTGGCTGAGTGAAATCATCAACAAATACTGAGGAAAAACAACAGTAAAAGCCCCCAAGGGGTCTAAACAGATCGGCCCAAGGCCCCAAACACGGCTTATAGCCCAATATTTCAACAATCTTTAGAACATAATTTAACATAAGGTTTTGAGTAAAATATGCAACTCATTAGTTGCCGCGGAGAGGACCTAGTCCAATCCAAAAATCAGTACGCGCCACATACTCGTCATCCGACATGTGCGCCATTCTAAAATCAGTGAGAAATATGTAGTCTAGGGTTCCATACCCTCAGGAAAAGATTTATAACCATTACTTACCTCTATCGGGCCACAACACTAGTCCGCTATGCTCTTGCCCCTCTAATTGGCTCCCGATTGCTCCGAATCTAGCCAAAACCAGTTTAATATCATTAATATATACCAAAGGAACACAACCCAATCGAAAAATATCAAATTATACAAGAATCTCGAAATTCGGCCAAACCCGAGCCCCGGTCCCACATCTCGGAATTCGATAAATTTTACACCAATAGAAACCTCTTCCTCCCACGATTCAACACATACCAAAAACACTAAAATCAGACCACAATTTCCTACTCAAATCCTCAAAAGAAAATTCCAATTCTTCACCCATTCTTCCCATTCTTTACCTACTTTAACCCTCCAATTTACAAGCCTAATCCGAATCAAAATAGCATAGAAACGATGTTAATAACCCGAGAACTTAACTTCACTGAAGAACCACAAAATCCTTCTTCAATTTGCCTTCAAAAGAGCTCCTCCCACATGCAAAAAAGGTGGAATGAAATGAATTTCACTGAGGCCCCCTTTTTATACTATTCTGCCCAGCATTTCCGCACCTGGGGACACTTAGTCGCACCTGCATACCCGCACCTGCGGTCCCAGGTGCGCACCTGCGGAAATCCCACTTAACAGACCAATTTTCGCACCTGCGGCCAATCCTCCGCACCTGCGGCTTCGCATGTGCGGCCATCTCTTTGCACCTGCGGAATTCCCCTGCCTAGCCTCTTTTCGCACCTGCGCATGGCCTTTAGCACCTGCGACATCGCACCTGCGGCTATCCTTCCGCAGGTGCGGCCAACACCAGAAGCTTGCGCCAGCAGCTAATTGCTGCAAATTTCCAAGTTCAAAACCTCGCCAACCATCCGAAATCAATACCGAACCCCTCGGGGTCCCAACCAAACATACCAACACACCCCGTAGCATTATTCCAACTTAGTTGAGCCTTCGAAGCACCAAAAACAACACGAAAACACCAAAATTACATCAAATTCAAGCCTATGAACCTTGAAACTTCCAAATTTCGCCAACTACGCCGAAACCAACCAAAACACCTCCGATTGATATGAAATTTTGTAGACATATTCAAAATGACATTACAAACCTGCTCCAACTTCCGTAATTCCATTCCGAACCCGATAGCCTATTTTCACTGCCGACCGAAAATCGCCAAAAACTAACTTTCACCAATTCAAGCCTAATTCTACACCGGACATAAAAACTTCATTCCAAACACACTCATAAGTCCCAAATCACCTAACAAAGCTATCCGAGCCATAAAATCCGCATTCCGAGGCCGTTCACCAATAAGTCAACTCTCAGTTGACTTTCTCAACTTTTAGGCTACTTTAGGAGACTAAATGCCTCAATTCTCACCATGACCACTCCGGACCCAAACCAACTGACCCAACACAACAAAAACAGGCTAGCAATATATGACAAATGCAGAAATGGGGGAAACGGGTAAATCTCATAGAACGACCGGTCGGGTCATTACATCCTCCCCCTCTTAAACAGTCGTTCGTCCTCGAACGGGTCTAGAAACATACCTGGAGTCTCGAATAAGTGAGGATATCTGTCCCGCATCTCCCGCTCGGTCTCCCAGGTGTCATCTTCCACCGGCTGCCCTCTCCACTGAACCTTCAATGAAACTATATCCTTAGACCTCAGCTTCCTGACCTGTCGACCCAAAATAGCCACTGGCTCTATCTCATATGACATATCACCCTCGAGCTGAACCGCGATGAAGTCCAAAACATGAGACAAGTCACCAACATACTTCCGGAGCATCAAAACATGGAATACCGGATGAATACTCGATAGACTAGGAGGCATAGCAAGCCTATAAACCACCTCCCTAACCCTCTGAAGCACCTCAAATGGCTCAATGAACCTGGGACTCAGCTTCCCCCTCTTCCCGAATCTCATAACACCCTTCATGGGTGACACCTTCAGCAACACCTTATCCTCAACCATGAAAGACACATCTCGGACCTTCCAGTACGTATAACTCTTTTGCCTAGACTGTGTCGTGCGAAGCCACTCCTGAATCAACTTCGCCTTACTCAATGCATCCTGAACCAAGTCTGTGCCCAATAGCCTAGCCTCGCCCGACTCAAACCAACCAACCAGAGATCTGCACCTCCTACCATACAAGGCCTCATACGGAGCCATCTGGATACTCAACTGGTAGCTGTTATTATATGCAAACTACGCTAGTGGCAGAAACTGGTCCCATGAACCACCAAAGTCAATCACACAAGCACGCAACATATCCTCCAAAATCTGAATGGTACGCTCCGACTGCCCGTCGGTATGAGGATGAAACACTGTGCTCAACTCAACCTGAGTACCCAACTCTCTCTGCACGACTCTCCGAAATTGAGATGTGAACTGAGTACCTCTGTCGGAAATGATAGAAATTGGAACCCCATGCAATCGGACAATCTCCCTGATATAAATCTCAGCTAACCTCTCCGAAGAATAAGTAGTACCAACAGGAATGAAGTGCGCGGACTTGGTCAGCCGATCCACAACAACCCATATAACATCAAACCTCCTCGAAATCCGTAGGAGTCCAATTACGAAGTCCATGGTGATCCTCTCCCACTTCTACTCCGGAATATAAAACCTCTGAAGCAATCCACCTGGTCTCTAGTGCTCGTACTTGACATGCTGACAGTTAAGACACCGAGCCACAAACTCAACAATATCTTTCTTCATCCGCCTCCATCAATAATTCTGCCTCAAATCCTGATACATCTTCGCGGCACCCGGATGGATGGAATACCGCGAACTATGAGCCTCAGCTAGAATCAAATCTCGAAGCCCATCTACATTGGGCACGCAAGTCCGGCCCTGCATCCTCATGACCCCATCATCACCAATAACCACATCCCTGGCATCACCGCGACGGACTCTGTCCTGAAGAACAAGCAAATGTGGATCATCATACTTGCGTGCTCTAATCTGATCGTAAAGAGAAGACCTGGAGGCTACACAATCCAACACCCGCGGGGGCTCTGATAGATCCAATCTCACCAACCGACCCGCTAATGCCTGAGCATCAAGGGCTAATGGCCGCTCTGCTACTGGAAGGTAGGCTAGACTCCCCAAACTCTCTGCTCTACGACTCAAGGCTTTGGCCACTACGTTGGCCTTCCCCGGATGATACAAGATAGTGAGGTCATAATCCTTGAGAAGCTCTAACCATCTCCTCTGATGCAAATTCAAGTCCTTCTGCCTCAGTAGATACTGCAAACCACGATGATCCGTGAAAATCTCACACTGCACTCCATACAAATAATGCCGCCAAATCTTCAAGGCATGAACAATGGCGGCTAACTCAAGATCGTGCACTGGATAATTCTTCTCGTGGACCTTCAACTGTCTATATGCGTAGGCAATCACCCTACCGCCCTGCATCAATACCGCTCCCAAGCCAACTCTAGAAGCATCACAATAAACTGTGTAAGAACCCGAACCAGTAGGCAAAACTAGTAACGGAGCTGTAGTCAATGCTGACTTGAGCTTCTGAAAGCTCTCCTCACACTCATCAGACCATCTGAATGGAGCACCATTTTGGGTCAATCGGGTCAAAGGCGAAGCAATAGAAGAGAATCCCTCCACAAAGCGACAATAATATCTCGCCAAACCAAGGAAACTCCTAATATCTGTATCTGAGGACGGTCTGGGCCAACCCAGCACCGCCTCTATCTTCTTCGCGATCAACCTGAATACCCTCACTAGACACCACGTGCCCCAAGAAAGCTACCGAACCAAGCCAAAACTCACACTTGGAGAATTTCGCATAAAGCTTCTCCTCCCTCAGCCTGTGTAACACAACTCTCAAATGCTGAGCATGCTCTTCCTGGCTACGAGAATAAACCAAGATGTCATCAATGAACACAATGACGAAGGAATCAAGGTAAGGCTGAAACACACTGTTCATCGATTGCATGAACACAACTGGGGAATTGGTCAGCCCAAATGACATAACCAAGAACTCATAATGACCATATCTGGTCCTGAAAGCAGTCTTCGGAATGTTAGAATCTCGAATCTTCAACTGATGATACCCAGATCTCAAGTTAATCTTGGAAAATACTCTGGCTCCCTGAAGCTGGTCAAACAAATCACCAATACGGGATAAGGGATACCGATTGTTCATCGTAACCCTATTAAACTGCCGATAATCAATACACATACGCATGGACCCATCCCTTTTCTTCACGAAAAACACCGGTGCACCCCAAGGTGACACACTAGGCCGAATGAACCCCTTATCCAGGAGTTCCTGAAGCTTCTCCTTCAATTCCTTTAGCTCCGCTGGTGCCATACGATAAGGTGTAAGAGAAATAGGCTGGGTGCCTGACACCAAGTCAATACCAAAATCAATATCCCTGTCAGGTGGCATGCCTGGCAGGTCTGCGGGAAACACATCTGGAAAGTCACGGACCACAGGGACTGAATCAATAGTGGGAGTCTCACCACTGACATCCCTCACAAAGGCCAAATAAGATAAACACCCCTTCTCAACCATGCACTGAGCCTTCAGGTAGGAAATCACCCTACTAGGCATATACTCAGAAGAACCTCTCCACTCAACCCTCGGACACCCTGGCATAGCTAAGGTCACGGTCTTAGCGTGACAATCAAGAACATCATGGTACGAAGATAACCAATCCATCCCCAATATCACATCAAAATCGACCATGCTGAGTAACAGTAGGTCCACTCGGGTCTCTAGACCCCCAATAAATATCATGCACGACCGATACACACGGTCCACAACAACAGTATCGCCCACCGGAGTCGACACATGAACATAGGTGATTAGAGACTCACGGGGCACATCCAGAAAACGGGCAAAATATGAAGAAGCATAGGAATATGTAGAACCAGGGTCAAAATACAGCCAAGGCATCTCGACAACAGACTGAGACAATACCTGCAATCACGGAATCTGAGGCCATAGCATCTGGCCTGGCTGGAAATGCATACATGCGAGCCTGACCTCCCCCTGCTCGACCTCCCCCTCTAGGGCGGCCTCTGGCTGACTGACTACCACCCCTAGCTGCCTAGGCGGGTGGTGAAGTGACTGGAGCTGAAGTCGAGGGCTGGCCCCTCTGCTGAGAAGATCCACCAAAACGGCGGGGACACTGCCTCCACACGTGCCCGAACTCTCCACACTCAAAGCAACTCCCTGGAGCTGGAGGCGGGGACTGATAGAAACCCCTAGCACCAGAACGGCCACTGGAAGACTCATGCATAGAAGAACTCTAAACTGGGGGTGTTCGAGCTGCACTCTGAGCTGGGAGGGCACCAAATGAAGTATGACCTGACTGAGAACCACGAGGACCATGCCCCGAAGATGCACCACTATATGCTGGCCGGCCTGACTGAGGAGGCCTGAATGAACGGCCCCTACCCTGCTGAAACTCCCCCTTGAAGGGAGCACCACTAGAATTTCCCCAACCACGAGGCCTCTTGTCCTCCCTCTCCTCCCACTGCTGGTAGCGAACTGACTCAATATCTCGAGCTATGTCAGCAATTTGCTCGAATGAAGCACCCGATACTCTCTGCCGAGTCATAAATAATTGAAGCTGATAAGAAAGACCATCTACAAACCTCCTCACCCTCTCCCTGTCAGTAGGGACAATCTCAGAAGCATGCCTAGCCAACTCGAAAAACCTCATCTCGTACTGAGTAACTGATAACTCTCCCTGGCACAACTGCTCAAACTGCCTGCGCTGCTCCTCTCTGTGGGACTGAGGAACATACTTCTTCCAAAAAGATCATGGAGAGCTGCTTCCAGGTGAGAGGTTCTGAACCAACCAGCCTACGCCTCTCGAATGACTCCCACCAAGTAAAGGCAGCACCCGCAAACTGCAATGTAATAAATGAGACCCCACTGGTCTCCAAAATACCTGCAGTACGTAGTATCCTCTGGCACTTATCTAGAAACCCCTGGGCATCCTCGCCCTCTGTATCGCTGAAAGTCGGAGGCTGAAGCCTGCTGAATCTCTCCAACCTGCACTGCTCGTCCTCAGGCATAACAGGGACCTTATAATCCTGGACCGGAGCAACTGGCTGAGCTGGGGCTGCTCCGAGTGCCTGAATACCCTGTGCAGCCTGCTCAGGTGCCCGGGCAGCTGGAGTCTGATTGCCTCCCCCCGCCTGAGCTGTGGTGGCAGTAGAAGACACAGTGACTGCCTGAGCCAAACTGGTGCACACTGTCAATATCTAAGACAGGGTCTCCTGAAGACCCTGAATAACCATAGGCACTGCCGGTGCCTGAGCCTGTCCCGCAGGGACACCATCGGCGGGAACCTGATCCTGATCGATAGGGGGATCCTGTGGCACTGACCCGGCTGCTGCGCAGACTGGACCCCTACCTCTACCACGGCCTCGACCTCTCACTGGTCTAGCCAGTGACTGGTCACTCTGATCAGTATGGCATGTCCTCACCATCTGTGAGAGAATGAAATAACGTAAGTTCAGATTCCAAGAATCAATAGATCAGCACGAAAGAGTTCAAGAAAGATAGAAATGCTTCCTAAAAGTTCGGCAGCCTCTCGAAGATAAGTACAGATGTCTCCGTACCGATCCGTAAGACTCTACTAAACCTGCTCATGACCGTTGAGTCCTATGTAACCTAGGCTCTGATACCAAACTGTCACGACCCAAAATCCTAAACCGGGCGTGATGGCGCCTATCGTGGAACTAGGCTAGCCAATTACCACATGTTCACAATTTCTTTCAAAATCCCAATCAAATTCCAAGCATTTCATAAAATATATAGAGTTTACTAAATAAAGTAGGCCAATATACAGTGCCACCAACACCAAAACCCGGAGCCAACATGTCATGAGAATCTAAGGGAAATAAGCCAAAGGTATAATATTACAATACAAAACCTACGAATAAATAGCTAGATACAACAAGAAGGGAAAATATAGATGCTGCGGATGCTGAACAACTACCTCTATATCCCGCAATCCGGCTCCGCACGGAATAAATGGCTAATGCTCGGTATCTGCACCTGAATCTGCACATAGGGGTGCACGGAGTAGTGTGAGTATGCCAACTCAGTAGTAATGAAAATAAATCAATGTCATCAAATCACAATATACACAACCTTACTTTCCAATAGTGTAAACATAGACACATGAAATCATCATGCCTTAAAACCACCCTCAGAAAAGTCCTTTGAAAAATGTTTATTTTTAACAACTTCAAACCGAAAGATTTAGTATGAATCATATAAAGGCCCCTCGGGCAAAACATATTTCATAAGCTCAGAGTGAAAGTAGTAAAACCATAAGTAGCCCCTCGGGCAAAAACATGTATCATAATTAGCCCCTCGGGCATGCCTCACAGTCACTCATAAACAGTCACTCAACAGAACTACTCAAAAGGCATTTCGGGCGAATCAGTAAAATAGGGTACTTGACCCAAAACATCATTTTTAAATCTCAAAGTAGTGTAAATCAGGCTGAGTTTTGAAAAACAGTAAGCACAATGTGGCTGAGTGAAATCATCAACAAATAGTGAGGGAAAACAGCAGTAAAATCCCCCAAGGGGTCTAAACAGATCGGCACAAGGCCCCAAACACGGCTTATAGCCCAATATTTCAACAATCTTTAGAACATAATTTAACATAAGGTTTTGAGTAAAATATGCAACTCATTAGTTGCCGCGGAGAGGACCTAGTCCAATCCAAAAATCAGTACGCGCCACATACTCATCATCGGACATGTGCGCCATTCTAAAATCAGTGAGAAATATGTAGTCCGGGGTTCCATACCCTCAGGACAAGATTTATAACCATTACTTACCTCTACCGGGCCACAATACTATTCCTCTATGATCTTGCCCCTCGAATTGGCTCCCGATTGCTCCGAATCTAGCCAAAACCAGTTTAATATCATTAATATATACCAAAGGAACATAACCCAATCGAAAACTATCAAATTATACAAGAATCTCGAAATTCGGCCAAACCCGAGCCCCGAGCCCATGTCTCAGAATTCGATAAATTTTACACCACTAGAAACCTCGTCCTCCCACGATTCTACACATACCAAAAACACTAAAATCAGACCACAATTGGCTACTCAAATCCTCAAAAGAAAATTCCAATTCTTCACCCATTCTTCCCATTCGTTACCTACTTTAACCCTCCAATTTACAAGCCTAATCCGAATCAAAATAGCATAGAAATGATGTTAATAACCCGAGAACTTAACTTCACTGAAGAACCCCAAAATCCCTCTTTAATTTGCCTTCAAAAGAGCTCCCCCCGCATGCAAAAATGGTGGAATGAAATGAATTTTATGGAGGCCCCCTTTTTATACAAATCTGCAGCATTTCTGCACCTGCGGATACTTAGTCGCACTGGCGGACCCGCACCTACGGTCCCAGGTGTGCACCTGTGGAAATCCCACTTAACAGACCAATTTTCGCACCTGCGGCTTCGCAGGTGCGGCCATCTCTTTGCACCTGTGGAATTCCCTTGCCTAGCCTCTTTTCGCACCTGCGCATGGCCTTTCGCACCTGCGACATCACACCTGCGGCTACCCTTCCGCAAGTGCGGCCAACACCAGAAGCTTGCACCACCAGCTAATTGCTGCAAATTTCCAAGTTCGAAACCCCGCCAACCATCTGAAATCAATCCCGAGCCCCTCGGGGCCCCAACCAAACATACCAACACACCCCATAGCATTATTCCAAATTAGTCGAGCCTTTGAAACACCAAAAAAAACACGAAAACACCAAAATTACATCAAATTCAAGCCTATGAACTTTGAAACTTTCAAATTTTGCCAACTACGCCGAAACCAACCAAAACACCTCCGATTGATCTGAAATTTTGCAGACATATCCAAAATGACATTACAAACCTACTCCAACTTCCGGAATTCCATTCCGACCCAGATAACCTATTTTCCACTGCCGACCGAAAATCGCCAAAAACTAACTTTCGCCAATTCAAGCCTAATTCTACACCGGACATCAAAACTTCATTCCGAACACACTCCTAAGTCCCAATTCACCTAACGAAGCTATCCGAGCCATAAAGTCCATATTCCGAGGTCGTTCACCAATAACTCAACTCTCAGTTGACTTTCTCAACTTTTAGGCTACTTTAGGCGACTAAATGCCTCAATTCTCACCATGACCACTCTGGACCCAAACCAACTGAGCCAACATAACAAAAATAGGCTAGCAATATATGACAAATGAAGAAATGGGGGAAACAGGGTAAATCTCACGGAACGACCGGCCGAGTCGTTACATAAAGAATACTACAAATAATGGCTGAAAGAAATAGTGTAACTGTTCTGAATGATATAAAACAGTGTATGTAAAAATAGGAGAAGACTCTCGGAATCTGCGAACACCGGCTGATGTACCTCGTGTCTCCAAATGAATCGGGTGGTCGTCCTGAAATCCTCTACTACTGACTAGCACCTGGATCTGTGCAAAAGAGCACAGAGTGTAGTATCAGTACAACCGACCCCATGTACTGAGTAAGTGCGAGCCTAACCTCGGCAAAGTAGTGACGAGGCTAAGTCGGGCTTCAATAATATAATCGATAATAACAATAATTAATAAAGCCAACAGGAAGTCTAAACAAATAAATAAATAAGTGCTGCAACAAAATAAATCAACTTAGTTATAACTAATTCTCAAATAACTCTTCAAAANATTAGCTGGGCTGGGCAACTGTGCGATCGTGGATAAAGATGTGCGATCACCTAGGGTAAGGAAAAGTGGGCTGTGCGATCGCGGGATAAAGAGTGCAATCGCACAGGGCAGGGGGGCAGGGGCAGCACGATTGCGGGAGGGTCTGTATCACACAGTACAAATTTTGGGCCCCCCTGAGCTTGCACTGTGCGATCGCGGATAAGGCCTTGCGATCACACAGTTCCAAACAGGCCTTCTAAATTTACTCTGTGCTATTGCGGACTTTCCTATGCGATCGCACAGAGCAATTACCTGGACACCAGAAAACTTAAACCAACAATTTCTTCAAATGCAAAAACATCTCGCGGGCTACCCGAAACTCACCCGAGCCCTCGGGGCTCTAAACAAATGATGCACACAAGTCTAAAAACATCATACGAACTTGCTCGTGCGATAAAATCATGAAAATAACATGTAAATCTATGAATTAAACCTCAAAATTCATAATCTTCATCAAAAACTCTTAAAGTTCATAACTTCTCAACCGGATGTCCGAATCATATCAAACGAACTCCATTTTTCACCAAATTCCACAGTTAACCTCTAAATATCATAACAAAGCTGTACCGCTCCGAAACCAAAATACGGACCCGATACCTATGATTTCTAGTATTATTTCTTTTTTTTAATTCANCAACAATTATAAATAATAAACTGCATTATTCTCATAACTTCATCAATAACCTCTCAATCATGAGACCAACAGGAATATCAAATACAAATACCTTTAATTCATACAAACAATACCAAACCTCTCAACCATGTTTATATCACCAGGAAACCAACTCAAACAACCAATACTCTTTCCAAATAGTCACAACAATAACTAACAACAATTCAACCAGGCCAAATAGTCATAGAAACAATAATGAACATATAACAGTTAAGACAATGATCAAATAAGTGGGGAACAGGAAAGGATCATGTTTAACAGACAATTTGGGTGGTGCATAGATACTCGTCACCACACCTATATACCACGCCCATGCATTTCACATAGCAAAAAAGTGGGGAGTCCTATTCCCTCAAGCTAAAGTTAGGCCAAACACTTACCTCAATTTCGCAGGCCACTCACTGCTCAATTATTACTTTTCCCTTTGAATTCACCTCTAAATTGCTCGAATCTAATCAAAATTAACTTAATATCATTAACTAATGCTAAATGAACTAACTTTATTGAAAAATGTGACTTTTCCTAAGTATTCTCAAAAAAGTCAAAACCCGACCCAGGGCTCGCTTGGTCTAAACTCGGGGTTCGGACCAAATTATGTTTACCCATTCACCCAAGAACCCAAATATGCTATTACTTTTGAAATCCGACCTTAATTTGATATAAAACTTTGATTTTTACAACCCAAAACCTAGATTTTTACCATGAAAATCCTTTGTTTTTGCTTTAAAAGTGATACAAAATAGTAAGGAATTGAAAGAACAAGGTTTGAAATTGATTACCTATGAATTGGGGACGAAGATTGCTGAAGAAAAATCGTTTTTAGGGCTGGAACTTCGAAAATTTGGAGAAGAAAGTGTTTTGTCCGTTCTTTAACAGGTATTTATATTAGCTGGGCTGGGCAACTGTGCGATCGTGGATAAAGATGTGCGATCACCTAGGGTAAGGAAAAGTGGGCTGTGCGATCGCGGGATAAAGAGTGCAATCGCACAGGGCAGGGGGGCAGGGGCAGCACGATTGCGGGAGGGTCTGTATCACACAGTACAAATTTTGGGCCCCCCTGAGCTTGCACTGTGCGATCGCGGATAAGGCCTTGCGATCACACAGTTCCAAACAGGCCTTCTAAATTTACTCTGTGCTATTGCGGACTTTCCTATGCGATCGCACAGAGCAATTACCTGGACACCAGAAAACTTAAACCAACAATTTCTTCAAATGCAAAAACATCTCGCGGGCTACCCGAAACTCACCCGAGCCCTCGGGGCTCTAAACAAATGATGCACACAAGTCTAAAAACATCATACGAACTTGCTCGTGCGATAAAATCATGAAAATAACATGTAAATCTATGAATTAAACCTCAAAATTCATAATCTTCATCAAAAACTCTTAAAGTTCATAACTTCTCAACCGGATGTCCGAATCATATCAAACGAACTCCATTTTTCACCAAATTCCACAGTTAACCTCTAAATATCATAACAAAGCTGTACCGCTCCGAAACCAAAATACGGACCCGATACCTATGATTTCTAGTATTATTTCTTTTTTTTAATTCATGAACATTTCAACAAAATAATTTCTTTCAAAAATTGATTTCTAAGGCTTGGGACCTCGGAATTCATTTTCGGGCACACGCCCGAGTCCCATATTTTACTGCGGACCTCCTAGGATCTTCGAAATACGGATTCGGGTCCGTTTACTCAAAAGGTTGACCAAAGTCAAATTTTATCAAATTTAAGTTCTAAAAATCACTATTTCTCATATTTCTACATAGAAGCTTTCCGGTTTCACGCCCAGACTGTGCATGCAAGTCGAGGTATTTAATTTTAGTATTTTTATGGTTATTTAGCATGGAACGGACTCTAATTTTATAAAATGACCCCTTGGGTCATCACAACATTCTTGCATGATTTGCAAATTTTTCCCTTCTTAATTATTGTAGTTTTGCTTGTAGAGCAAATTAAAAAAAATGGAGATGGAGTGGAACATCAAGATGAGGAAATTTCAAAGGAGTGAAGTGGAGGACAATCTCAAGACATAGAAAATACCCAAGTAACAAGCATACGTGAGACTGTTTGCATATGTATAGATGGAACACATGATATCTCTACACCTTTCTCTCTTAGAGATAATTTTGGAAGTCAAAATAATGCTAGTCAAGATAATGATTTAACTGGAATGATTTTGATTGTTGCGAAAGTTTAGACGAAGTTTTGTTTGATCTTATACATGTTAGTTTTAATCAAAGATTAGTAACAAGTACTAATTGTGTTAGTTCTTGTAAATATTTGTAGAATCTTGAGAACTTGAAAGCGAAGAACATGGAGAACAGTTGGAAGATAAAGAAAATGCAATGGATGGAACAAGCATAAGCAACATTAGCTCAATTGTCTGTTAAATAAATAGAAGAAGACAAGGTGTCCAACGCAGGTATTAAGTTCAGATCTTCAAGTGAAATTTAAGAAGTTTTGACATTTTGGAGAATTGTGTCCTTAGTATTAGATTCATACTTCAAATTGTCAGGATGCTATTCTTACTCCTACTCCTCCGAATACACAAATTAGTATTGATGATGTTTTGTCCATGGATGTTGAAGGAGATGCTGAAGAAGATCTTGGTCGAGGAAAAAGAAATAAGAAGCTTAGTTGGCAACAACAATCTCCTTTTGAACAGATAATCAAAAGAGGAACATCGATGGCGCACAATGAAAGTACTACAGAGTATACGCTCCGGATAAAATAAAAAAAATACTCGTACATGTAATTTTCCTTAACTTATGAGCTTGTTACTCTAAGTTAAGGACTACATGTCCTTAATTTCTAAACTTCCAACTCAAAGTTTAGGACCAAGTGTCCTTAACTTTTGAACTTCCAACTCTAAGTTCAGGACCAAGTGTCCTTAACTTATGAGCTTCCAACTCTAAGTTCAGGACCAAGTATCATTAATTTATGAGCTTCAAACATTATGTTCAGGACCAACCGTGCATAACTTATGAGCATGTTACTCAAAGTTCAGGACTAAGTGTCAACTTCTGGACTTCCAACTATAAGTTCAGGACTAAGTGTCAATAACTTATGAGCTTCTTACTCTAAATTAAGGACTACCTGTCCTTAATTTCTAAACTTCTAACTCTAAGTTCAGTACCAAGTGTCCTTAACTTTTGAACTTCCAACTCCAAGTTCAGGACTAAGGGTGTGTTTGGTATGAAGGAAAACATTTTCCGGAAAATATTTTCCAATTTTCCCATGTTTGGTTTGCTTAAATATTTTGGAAAATATTTTCCTCATCAACTCATTTTCCTCCAATTGGAGGAAAATGTTTTCCCTATCAAAAGAAGGGAAAACATTTTTCAGAACTCTTTCTCAAGCTTCCCCACCCTATTCCATACCCTCACCAACCCACCCCACACCCAACCCACCTAACCCCACCCACGCACTATCTCCAAAAAGTTTTTTCTCCATCACCACCCACCCTACTACCCCACCCA
>MDKJ01066105.1:0-49010 GCA_005239525.1 Nicotiana knightiana | reverse complement strand
CCAATCACTCGTTACTCGGCACTCACACTCAGTATTTACCTGCGCTCACTGGGGGTGTGTACAAACTCTGGAGGGGCTCCTTCAGCCCAAGCGCTAATATCAAGACACCTCGTGGCATATCACATCCTCACAATCAGACCCTCGGCCTCACTCAGTCAGCAACTCTCAAAAACCCCCTCGGGCTATCAGTAAAACGATGTACTCAACCCAAAAACATCATTTTATATATCAACCATTGCACGCCACACACTCGTCATCCAGCATGTGCGCCACTCCGAAAATAGAGAAAATACGAAGTCTGGGGTTTTATACCCTCAGGACAAGATTTACAGTCATTACTTACCTCAAACCGGCCAAATACTAATCTGTGATGCTCTTGCCTCTCGAATCAGCTCCCGATTGCTCTGAATCTAACCAAAACCATATTAATATTATCAATATATGCTAAAGGAGCAAAGCCTACTCGAAAATTATCAAATTTAACCAAAAATCCCGAAATTGGATAAACCCGACCCCCGGACCCACGTCTCGGAATTCTATAAAAATTGCACCTCAAGAATCCTCATCCTATCCCGAGTCTATACATACCAAGAACATCAAAATCGGACCACAATAGCCCCTTCAATTACTCAATTAAAGTCCCAATTTCTCATGCCTAACTTCCCCAATTTTGGGTTAACTAATTTCTGGTTTAATTAATTAGAGAAATATATAATCGAGTTTATAATCCGAGAAACTTACCTCCACCAAAAACCCTCGAAATCCTTCTCCAAATTGCTCTCAAAATGACTCAACCCGCATGCAAAAGTGATGACAAATGCCAAAAATTCGCGGAGGCACATATTTATACTTCCTGCCTAGTTAAACCGCACCTGCTGATGATTTTATGCACATGCGGACCCGCACCAGCAGTCCCAGGTGCGCACCTGTGAAAATGACTTAAGTCCGGACTTTCGCACCTGCGGCCCTATTCTCGCACCTGCGAGCTCACAGGCGCGACTAGGCGTCCGCACCTACGCTCCTTGGCCAGGTCCCCCTCTTTCGCACCTGCGTAAGGACCATCGCACCTGCGACCGTCGCACCTGCGGCTCCCCATTAGCAGGTGCGGCCACACCAGTAAAACGACACCAGCAGTAGCTTCGCTGCAAATTCCTAAGTTCAAACCTCTTTTAACCATCCGAAATCAATCTCGATCCTCTCGAGACCCCAACCAAACATACCAACACATCCCCTAACCTCATTCAAACTTAGTCGAGCCTTCGAAACACCAAAAACAACGCAAAAACACCAAAATCACATCAAATTAAAGCCTATGAACTTTGAAACTTCTAAATTTCACCAAGGATGCCGAAACCATCCAAAACACATCCGATTATTCTGGAGGGGCTCCTTCAGCCCAAGCGCTAATATCAAGCCACCTCGTGGCATATCATATCCTCACAATCAGTCCCTCGGCCTCACTCGGTAAGCAACTCTCAAAAATCCTCTCGGGCTATCAGTAAAACGGGGTACTCAACCCAAAAATATTATTTTATATCTCAAAATAGTGTAAATAAGGCTGAGTTTCAAAATTTTAAACATAATATGACTGAGTGTAAATCATAAGTCAACACAGTGATGAAAAGCAGTAAAAGCCCCCAAGGGGTGTAAACGGATCGATACAAGGCCCCAAACATGGCTTACAGCCCAAATATAACAATAGTCTGAAAACACGATTTAACATATGATTTAAAAGAAAATACGCAACTCATTAGTTGCCACGAGAAGGACCAAGTCCAAATCCCCAACCAGTGCACACCACAAACTCGTCATCCAGCATGTGCGCCACTCCGAAAATAGTGACAAAATACGAAGTCCAGGGTTTCATACCCTCAGGACAAGATTTACAGTCACTACTTACCTCAAACCAGCCCAAATACTAATCCGTGATGCTCTTGCCTCTCGAATAAGCTCTCGATTGCTCCAATCTAACCAAAAACCATATTAATATTATCAATATACGCTAAAGGAGCAAACCCTACTCGAAAATTATCAAATTTAACCAAAATTCCCGAAATTGGCCAAACCCGACCCCCGAGCCCATGTCCTGGAATTCTATAAAAATCACACCTCAAGAATCCTCATCCTTTCCCGAGTCTATACATACCAAGAACATCAAAATCGGACCACAATAGCCCTTTCAATTACTCAATTAAAGTCCCAATTTCTCATGCCCTAACTTCCCCAATTTTGGGTTTTAATCCAACTAATTTCCAGTTTAATTACTAAGAGAACAACATAGAATCGAGTTTGTAGTCCGAGAAACTTACCTCCACTGATGACCCTCAAAATCCTTCTCCAAATTGCTCTTAAAATGACTCAACCCGCATGCAAAAGTGATGAGAAATGCCAAAAATTCGCGGAGGCACATATTTATACTTCCTGCCCAGTTAAACCACACTTGTGGAATATTTTCCTCACTTGCGGACCCGCACCAGCGGTCCTAGGTGCGCAGCTGCGAAAATGACTTAAGTCCGGACTTCCGCACTTGCGGCCCTATTCTCGCACCTGCGGGCTCGCAGGCACGACCTGGCGTCCGCACCTGTGCTCCTTGGCCAGGTCCCCCTCTTCCGCACATGCGCAAGGACCATCGCACCTGCGGACGTCGCACCTGCGGCTCCCCATCTGCAGGTGCGGCCACACAAGTAAAATGGCACAAGCAGCAGCTTCGCTGCAAATTCCTAAGTCCAAACCTCAGTTAACCATCCGAAATCAATCTCGAGCCCCTCAGGACCCCAACAAAACATACCAACACATCCCCTTACCTCATTCAAACTTAGTCGAGCCTTCGAAACACCAAAAATAACGCAAAACACCAAAATCACATCAAATTCAAGCCTATGAACTTTGGAACTTCTAAATTTCATAAAGGATGCCGAAACTATCCAAAACACATCCGATTGACCTGAAAACTTGCACACATATACAAAATGACATTACGAGCCTACTCCAACTTCCGGAATTCCATTCCGACCCCGATAGCTAATTTTCCACTGCCGACTGGAAATCGCTAAAAACTAACTTCCGCAAATTCAAGCCTAATTCTACACGGGACATCAAAACCACATTCCGAACACACTCCTAAGTCCCAAATCACGTAACGAAGCTACTCCGAACCATAAAATCTACATTCCAAGGTTGTTTACCAATAAGTCAACTTCCGGTTGACTTTTCCAACTATTGAACCAAGTTAAGAGACTAAGTGTCTCATTTCTCTCCAAAAATTGCTCCGAACCCGAGCCAACCAATCTAACACAACATAATGAAGCTGAACCACATATAATGAAGCAGAAACGGGGCTATTACTCTCAGAACGACCGGCTGGGTCGTTACAGCCATACCACAACGAGATTCGACTAAATCCTTCATAAGCTCATATATAACTCAAACCATTTAACACCCCAAATCATCTACAACCTTGCATTCACCATTGCAATAACCGTGCCAACTTCCACAAGCGATCTAAACTCAACTTACAACATATAACATTTACTGGTAAAGGAGTACTTGCTATAAAACCACCTAAGGATCATACAACCTCAGGACACCCCACGGGAGATAACCCCGCCTACTAAGCCTCAAACTGATATCATCTCTAAAAACTTCCAAAAATCATAGTTATCACGCAATCACTATACCCTTCTGCATTAAAACACAACCAATGCCTATCCTCGAGGCATCAAGATACGCGGTATAAGAACCCGAAGCTGATGGAAAAACTGACACTGGAGCTTTGGTCAAAGCAATATTGAGCTTCTGGAGCTCTCTCCACGCTCGTCTGACCACATTAATACCCTAACTGGACACCACATGCCCCAAGAATGCTACATAACTGAGCCAAGAATTCACACTTGGAGAACTTTGCATAAAGCTTCTCCTCCGTCAATCTATATACTACTATCCTCAAATTCTAAGTATGCTCCTCCTGGCTACGTATGTATGCCAGGATGCCATCAATGAATAAAATAACGAAGGGGTACAATTACTACTGGAATACACCGTTACTAAAATACATGAACGCTATTGGGGCATTGATCAGCCCAAAAGACATCACTAAACACTTATAACACAACAGGGAGATCCACTTCCCTCCACAATTAAACTACATGAGAGGTCCTCCAATACACCTGCAAATCGAGGCCATTTGCCGTCTTAAGACACAAGTCAAACACTCACTAGTTCTTGCTACATATCCAGCCAATCCTTTTTGACACAATCAAACAATATGAACCCCTCTCACTATCGAGTCACACTCACCACATAGTCACCCAGCCACAAAGTTCCACCAATAAGGACACAAACGGACATATAAGTCCTAAATGCATGTGCTCACACAATCGAAATCTCAACACTCAAGTCATAGACAGACACTGGCCCGTTATAAACATGCTAAAATCACCACTCACACCTCACTCATGGAAATCACAAGCCATCGTTACACAGGTGATACCGAGCGCTCACGTGCGCATTCGAATACTTGAGAGGAATTTAAAGAGTTACGCTTTTAGTTGAATAGATGGATTCGCACGACAAGAATTCAAGGATGTGAGATTTTTCCTAAGGATTCTGAAGCCTCTTGAAGATAAGTTCAGATGTCTCAGTACCGATCCGCAAGACTCTACTAAACCTGCTCATGATTGGTGAGTCCTATGTAACCTAGGCTTTGATACCAACTTGTCCCGACCCCAAACCTACACTGGCCATGATGGCGCCTATCGTGATACTAGGATAGCCAATTATCTGAGAATAACATAAAGGATTTCCATTTAATATATGTTGTAAAAATGGATACAACCCAAGATCCCGGAGTCACTGGTACAGTAAATCAACTCTCAGTCAGTCTTAGCACCTGAATCTTCACACAAACTGCAGGGAGTAATGTGAGTACGCCAACTCAGTAAATAATAAAAGTAAATAAGGTCTGAGAAATACGAAACACATAACAATACATCATAAATCCATAGCAAGTACAATCCTTCTTTCAAAAATCGTAGATATGCTAAATCATGACGATTAAAGCCGATTTCAGCAAAAATCATTTGAAAAATGAATTCCAACAGTTTCAATAAAAATGTCCCAAAGGTTTAGCGTAAAAATGATATAATTCATAAGTAGCCTATCGGGCAAAAACATGAATAATAAACCACCCCTCGGGCATAACATCACTCAGAATCAGTCTCTCAACATGCCTCACAATCACTCGTAATCAGCCCCTCGGGCAACCTCACATCCACTTATGCCTCCCAATCACTCGTCACTCGGCACTTGAACTCAGTAGGTACTTGCGCTCACTGGGGGTGTACAGACTCCGGAGGGGCTCCTACAGCCCAAGAGATATAACAAGACAAATCATGGCATCAATCACTCTGGCACTCAGCCTATCAATAACATGCTGCGATGTGCAATCCGATCCCATATCATATCCTCACAAATCAGGCCCTCAGCCTCACTCAATCATCATAAACAGTATAACATGCTGCAGCGCGCAGCCCGGTCCCTTAATATCCTCTCAACATAGGCCCTCGGCCTCACTCAGTCAGAAACCTCTCAAAAAGCCACTCGGGCTATTAGTAAAAGGGGGTCCTTGACCAAAAATATCATTTTATATCTCAAAATAGTGTAAATAAGACTGAGTTTCGAAATCAATTATACATAATATGACTGAGTGTAAATCATAAGTCAACACAGTGAGTAATAGCAGTAAAATCCCCCAAGGGGTCCAAATACATGGCACGAGGCCCAAATACGTCATTACGCCCAAAACATAGTAATAATCTTTAAAACATGAAATATCATATGATTTAGAATCAAATACGCAAATTAATAGTTGCTACGGGACGGACCAAGTCACAATCCCCCAACAATGCACGCCACACACTCGACATCTAGCATGTGCGCCACTCCAAAATGGTGATACAATGCGAAGTCCGGGGTTTCATACTCTCAGGACAAGATTTACAGTCATTACTTATCTCAAACTGTCAAACTACTAATTTGCGATGCCTTTGCCTCTTGACTCGGACTCCAATTGCTCTGAATCTAACCAAAACCAGATTAATAGCATCAATATATACTAAAGGAACAAAGCCCACGCGAAAATTATCAAATTTAACCAAAATTCCCGAAATTGGCCAAGCCCGACCCCCAGGCCCACATCTCGTATTCCGAAAAAAATCACAAAACTAGCATCCTTACACTCTCACGAGTCCATACATACCAAATACATCAAAATCAGACCCCAAATGGCCCCTCAAATCCCCAATTTATACTCTCAAATTTCAAGCCCTAAACCTCCAATTTTAACCACTAATTTCCATAAATTCCATGTCTAATCAGTCAAATAACACCATAGAAATGAGCTTTAGGCCCAAAAATCTTACCTCCACGAAGTTCCTTTGATTTCTCTTTTCAAATCGCTGCCTCAAGCTCCAACCCATATGAAAACTTTGATGAAATAAACCAAATTTTGTGAAGGTTGTATTTATATGATCTGCACAGTGAAATCGCACCTGCGGTCCCAAGTGCGCTTCTGCGAAATTTCACTTAAAGTCCAATCTCGCATCTGTGGTCGATACAACCGCACCTGCGATACGCACCTCCGACCAGAAGTTCCGCATCTGCGGAAAAGCCCAGCTCCTCAAAATCCGCATCTGCGGCTCCCAAACCGCACAAGCGACCTCGCACCTGCGGCTCCCCCTTCCGTAGGTGCGGAAAACTAGCAGATTTCACACCAGCAACTTTAGATTGCCAAAACCCATGCCGTCAACCATCCGAACTCATCCTGAGTCCTTCCGGACCTCAAACAAAAGTACTAACAAGTCATAAATGATCACCTGAACCTAGTCAAACCCTCGGAACACCCAAAATAACATAGGAACACCAAATTAACCCATGATTCCAGCCTAAGGATCTTTAAACTTCTGAAATTCACCAACGATGCCGAAACTAACCAAACCTCGTGCGAATGACCTGAAAAGTTTCACACACATCCAAATATGACACTACGGACCTGTTCAAGCTTTTGGAATTCCATTCCGACCCCGATAGCTAATTTTCCACTGCTGACTGGAATACGCCAAATACTCAATTTTGCCAATTCAAGCCTAATTCTTCTCCAGACCTTAAAATAACATTCCGAACACACTCCTAAGTCCCAAATCACCTAACGACGCTATCAGAGCCATAATATCCACATTCCGAGGTCATTTACCTATAAGTCAACTCCCGGTTGACTTTTCCAACTTTTAGGCCACCTCAAGAGACTAAGTGTCTCATTTCTCTCCACGATCACTCCGAACCCGATCCAACCGAACCAACACAACATAATAGAGCTGAACCACATATAATGAAGCTGAAATAGGGAAAACGAGGCTAAAACTCTCAGAATGACCGAATGGGTCGTTACATTCGCTCCCACTTAAACATACGTTCGTCCTCGAACGTGCCCAGAGTTGTTCTAAAAACCATCAAAATTGTCGTCTAACCTACCATGCACATACCCGGGGTGATCCCACGTAACCCTATCCCATATAGGTCCAATAGCACAACATAACTGAAATTTTGCAATCCAACCTAATCGAAAAACCTTAGAACCAAATTTCCATTTTTGAAATAATTTGTAAGGTCAAAATCCAAAATCTATAAACTAAATAAGTCTAAACACCGTTGTATCAAGCCATATCCGAACCCAAGATGTAATCACATGATATACCGCATGACTCAAACACTCACCGCGATAACTCTGAATCACAATATCCGCGCAAAACAACCCAATACCGGTAACTAACCTCTTATCAAGCAAAGCCTTGTTCTAACACTTTCATATACTGCCGATGAAAAAAGAAACACGCAGAACGTAGTAACCATTCGTGCGATCACTCAGTCTTGGAATTCCCCCTTCTCCGACAGGAAATACTTCAAAGTTTCTAAGCCGATAAGCATCAATATCCTCCCAAATATACCGAAACCAGATCCGGAAGTACCAATACTAGGTCCGACGACCTCATCTCATCTACCACAATAACTCTAGCGACATGACGCATAAATACCATCCAGAGCCATAACCTGTGCAACTCTTGCACCCCACAACAACATCCCAACGTACTCAAATCATAGAAAAGATTCACACGAGAGAACTGTCCCGCAAGCTCAATAAGTACCATCACAACACCATGGTACGAGCCTGGTACACATCGTAAAACCAAAACACACGAATCCGACACAGAGGATCATACCTCTACATAACTCTGCTACAATGCATGATACCATCCAAAAACTAGATCACATGAAATACTTCCAGCCACCATACTCAAAATCAATAACCATGCGCAATTCGTCATCAAGTACTCAAAGTGCGTTGCCATAACCACGGGGAGTCGGACGATACCATACCACACGAACCCGAAAGAACATAACCAATACGTCTTAATCCGCAATACTCATATAGATCCGCACCATAGGTGCATATAATCAACAATCACAACTCCTCGCAACATCGAAGGGTAACTCATATAACACTCCAGAACACGAATAAACTAAATGACAATCGAATGGTGCATCCCTCAACAATAGAAGTTCAGCGTCAACAATTTCAACCCGGTGCAGTACACACACCAATACTGGTCCTACCAATGAACCCTAAATAACCTTTGGTCACCCACAACAGATAGATAACTCCCGAAAGTTCACAATGACTGAATCATGGCACATACTAACATCTGACTAGCTTTGCTCGCATCTTCATAGTCCACAACCACAAAATAACCTGTTTATGAGAAATCTCAGTGTCGAAGTTCATGAAGCGCACATATCACCATATCTGATCCCATCTCTACGGCTCGAATATATAAAACCTCTAATACTTAATCATTCCACGAGGGATACCCCTATAATTCTTCTGTGCCACCAAGCAACCTTGAATATCAACAATCGATCCAACAAGAGAGCGTCGCAATACCAATGAAGCACCCTTAACTCCACACATTGCCCTTTTCTGAAATGTATACCCTCATCAAGCCACCCAATAGTGATATCATCTACCTTGTCATCTAAAACTGCCAATGCTACCTAAGGATTTTTGACCTTCCTTCCAAAACTGAACTGTGACCTCACATATGCAAATATCAACTCTACACAACATACCGCATACGCCATGCCATCCTATGATAAATACGAGAACTTCATGATCCCTTTCGAGCCACAAGAAACTACGTACCCAACTAGCCAAGAACTTTCCATTTGATCCCATTTAGAAGCAAAATCACTATACATCACCTGCCCCTCACGCCAGTAGAAAATATACATCTCCAACCGTGGTAGAAACCATCAGGAACTATCTGAATCCCATTTTTACAACACCAAACCGTCAGGACTGAATCCTTCTAACTCAACCAAGCTACGTAGGCCACCAAAACCCAATAGCATTGCTAAGAAACACCTGTAAAAACTCATTACCACATAAACACCCAAAGAACTAATCGTATCCCTTACCATGCCGATCCGACCTACTACCAAGTTGTCCTATTTATGCAAGTTCCTTCTGACTTACCTTCGAATTGGTACTTCTCTTTGCCATAATACCGCAATTCTCAACCCAGGCTCACCACACGAGACCCAAGCATAAAACCATACCGTCTGAGGATCATAAGTCGCTGAATACTCTATCAAATATTCCCAAAAGTACCACATTCAAAATACTTACCCTGAAGAGACTTCCTGCGAATCTGAAGCCATTACCTTCACCTTCCTGATACTGATAAGTGGAATCCATAATGATATAGGAATGTCATACGTCTTGACACCCTCCAGTGTAGACCTCAGTTCCTAGCCAAATACATATCCTAAAGATCCACCAGTTGTTACATATACATCTTGAATCCATTAAAACCATGCTTGGGAGTCATCCACTCTACTCAAACCTCAATTAGACTGATCAAACGGATCGAACGACCTGTGCTCCATTAGCACTCCAACACCCCAGGAAGTAACCCCACTTTAATGCAACCAAATATATTCCTGCCCCATGCACATTACATCCTTCACCAATAACAACTCAAGGCATTCCATGATTCTTATACACCCATAAAGCATAACACAACCTCTATCCAAAATTCCTTTACTCAAGTCATCCTCGATCTCAACCCTTGCAGGTCATAACTAATTCACCAGTATACCTCGAACCGAACCTAACACGCCACATAATCGTGCAACCAACTTATCATTAGCAGACTCCCCCACTTGGCTCAAAGCCATAGATCAAAACAAACAGTAACTCATAATGCCATACGCTAACACCGCTGCCATACCACAGTGAGATTCAACTAAATCCTTCATAAGTTCATCTATAACTCAAATCATTTAACATCACAAATCATCTACAACCTCCCATTCACCATTGCAATAGCCGTGCCAACTTTCACAAGCGATTTAAACTCAACTTACAACATATAACATTTACTGGTAAATGAGTACTTGCTATAAAACCACCTAAGGATCACACAACCTCAGGACACCCCGCGGGAGATAACCCTGCCTGCTTAGCCTCAAACTGATATCATCTCTATACCCTTCCAAAAATCATAGTTATCACGCAATCACTATATTCTCCTGCATTAAAACACAACCAATGCCTATCCTCGAGGCATCAAGATACGCGGTATAAGAACCTGAAGCTGATGGAAGAACTAACACTGGAGCTGTGGTCAAAGAAATCTTGAGCTTCTGGAGCTCTCTCCACGCTCGTCTGACCACCTGAATACCCTTACTAGACACCACGTGCCCCAAGAATGCTACTGAACTGATCCAAGAAGTCACAATTGGAGAACTTTGCATAAAGCTTCTCCTCCGTCAATCTCTATAATACCATCCTCAAATGCTGAGTATGCTCCTCCTGGCTACGTGGGTATGCCAGGATGCCATCAATGAATACAATAATGAAGGGGTACAATTACTGCTGGAATACACCGTTAATCAAATACATGAACACTACTGGGGCATTGGTCAGCCCAAAAGACATCACTAAACACTTATAACACAACAGGGAGATCCACTTACCTCCACAACTAAACTACATGAGAAGTCCTCTAATACACTCGTAACTCGAGACCATATGCCGTCTCAAGATAGAAGTCAAACACTCACTAGTTCTTGCTATATATCAAGCCAATCCTTTTTGTCACAATCAAACAATATGAACACCACTCACTATCGAATCACACTCACCACATAGTCACCCAGCAACAAAGTCCCACCAATAAGGACATAAACAGACATATAAGTCCCAAATGCATGTGCTCACACAATCGAAATCTCGAAGATAAGTACAGACGACTCTGTACCGGTCCGCAAGACTCTACTAAACCTGCTCATGACCGGTGAGTCCTATGTAACCTAGGCTTTGATACCAACTTGTCACGACCCCAAATCTACACTGGCCATGATGGCTCCTATCGTGATACTAGGCTAGCCAATTATCTGAGAATAACATAAAGGGTTTCCATTTAATACACAAATTTCTGATATTTCATAATAATTTCCAATTTTTAAACAGATTAAGATATGTCGAATAATAGATACAACCCAAGATCCCGGAGTCACTGGTCATGAGCATCTAAAGACAATACAAGTCTGAAAAATAAGCACTATAATAATAAGAAGGAGAAGGGCAAGGCTACGGACACGTGCAACTATTTCACAAATCTTCGTGAATCTCTGGTACAGTAAATCAACTCTTTGTTAGCCCTAACACCTGAATCTGCACACAAGGTGCATAGAGTAATGTGAGCACGCCAACTCAGTAAGTAATAAAAGTAAATAAGGTCTGAGAAATATGAAGCACGTAACAATACATCATAAAACCAGAACAAGTACAGTCCTTCTTTCAAAAATCGTAGATATGTCAAATCATGACGCTTAAAGCCGATTAAAATAAAAATCATTTGAAAAATGAAATTTCCAGCAGTTTCAATAAAAATGTCCCAGAGGTTTAGTGTAAAAATGATATAATTCATAAGTAGCCTCTCGGGCAAAAACATGAATAATAAACCGCCCCTCAGGCATAACATCACTCAGAATTAGTCTCTCAGCATGCCTCACAATCACTCTTAATCAGCCCCTCGGGCAACCTCAAAGCCACTCATGTCTCCCAATCACTCGTCACTCGACACTCAGCACTCGCACTCATTAGGTACCTGCGCTCACTGGGGGTGTACAGACTCCGGAGGGGCTCCTACAGCCCAAGCGCTATAACAAGAAATATCATGGAATCAATCACTTTGGTACTCGGCCTATCAATAACATGTTGCGGAGTGCAGCCCGATCCCGTATCATATCCTCACAAATCAGGCCCTCGGCCTCACTCAATCATCATAAACAGTATAACATGCTGCAGCGCGCAGCCCGGTCCCTTAATATCCTCTCAACATAGGCCCTCGGCCTCATTCAGTCAGAAACCTCACAAAAAGCCACTCGGGCTGTCAGTAAAACGGGGTACTCGAACCAAAATATCATTTTATATATAAAAATAGTGTAAATAAGATTGAGTTTCGAATCAGTTATACATAATATTACTGAGTGTAAATCATAGTCAACATAGTGAGGAATAGCAGTAAAGGCCTCCAAGGGGACCAAATACATGGCATGAGGCCCAAATACGGCATTGCGCCCAAAACATAATAATAATCTTTAAAACATGAAATATCATATGATTTAGAATCAAATACGCAACTTAATAGTTGCTACGGGACGGACCAAGTTACAATCCCCCAACAGTGCACGCCACACACTTGACATCTAGCATGTGTGCCACTATAAAATGGTGATACAATGCGAAGTGTGGGGTTTAATACCCTCAGGACAAGATTTACAGTCATTACTTACCTCAAACTGGCCAAACTACTAATCCGCGATACCTCTGCCTCTTGACTCGGCCTCCTATTGCTCCGAATCTAACCAAAACCAGATTAATATCATCACTATATGCTAAAGGAACAAAGCCCACACGATAATTATCAAATTTAACAAAAATTCCCGAAATTGTCCAAACCCGACCCCCGGGCCCACTTCTCGAATTCCGACAAAAATCACAAAACTAGCATCCTTACACTCTCACGAGTCCATACATACCAACTACATCAAAATCGGACCCAAAATGGCCCCTCAAATCCCCAATTTATACTCTCAAATTTCAAGCCCTAAATCCCCAATTTTAACAACTAATTTCCATAAATTCCATGTCTAATCAGTCAAATAACACCATAGAAATGAGCTTTATGCCCAAAAATTTTACCTCCACGAAGTTCCCTTGATTTCTCTCTTCAAATATCTCCCTCAAGCTCCAACCCGTATGAAAACTTTGATGAAATAAACTAACATTCGCAAAGGTTGCTATTTGAATAATCTGCCCAGTGAAACCGCACCTGCGGTCTTTCCAACCGCACCTGCGGTCCCAGGTGCGCTTCTGCGAAATTTCACTTAAAGTTCAATCTTGCATCTGCGGTTGATACAACCGCACCTGCGATATGCACCAACGACCAGAAGTTTCGCATCTGCGGAAAAACCCTGCTCCTCAGAATCCGCATTTGCAGCTCCCAAATCGCACAAGCGACCTCGCACCTGCAGCTCCCCCTTCCGCAGGTGCGAAAAACCAGCAGATATCACACCAGCAGCTCTAAATTGCCAAAACCATGCCGTCAACCATCCGAACTCATCCCGAGGCCCTCGGGACCTCAACCAAAAGTATCAACAAGTCATCAATGATCACCCAACCTAGTCGAACCCTCGGAACACCCAAAATAACATCGGAACACCAAATTAACCCATGATTCAAGCCTAAGGATCTTCAAACTTCTGAAATTCACCAACGATGCCAAAACTAACCAAACCTCGTGTGAATGACCTGAAAATTTGCACACACGTCCAATATGACACTATGAACCTACTCAAGCTTCTGGAATTCCATTCCGACCCCGATAGCTAATTTTCCACTGCCGATAAGAAATTGCCAAAAACTCAATTTCTCCAATTCAAGCCTAATTCTACTCCAGACCTTAAAATAACATTCCGAACACACTCCTAAGGCCCAAATCACCTAACGAAGCTATCCGAGCCATAAGATCCACATTCCGAGGTCATTTACCTATAAGTCAACTCCTGGTTGACTTTTCCAACTTTTAGGCCAACTCAAGAGACTAAGTGTCTCCTTTCTCTCCACAATCACTCCGAACCTGAGCCAACCGACCCAACACAACAAAATAGAGATAAACCACATATAATGAAGCCGAAATAGGGGAAATAGGGCTAAAACTCTCAGAATGACCGACCGGGTTGTTACATTCTCCCCCACTTAAACATACGTTCGTCCTCGAACGTGCCCAGAGTCGTTCCAAAAACCATCAAAATTGCCGTGTAACCTACCATGCACATACCCGGGGTGATCCCCTGTCACCCTATCCCCTATAGCTCCAACAACACAAAATATCTGAAATTTCATATTCCAACCTAATCGAAAAACCTTGGAACCAAATTTCTATTTTCGAAATAATTTGTAAGGTCAAAATCCCTTATCTATAAACTGAATAAGTCTGAACACGCTGTATCAATCCATATCCGAACCCAAGATGTAATCACATGATATACCGCATGACTCAAACACTCATCGCAATAACTCCGAATCACAATAGACGCTCAAAACAACCCACTACCGGTAAGTAACCTCTTATCAAGCAAAGCCTCGTTCTAACACTTTCATATACTGCCGATGAAAAAAAACACGCAGAAACTAGTAACCATTCATCCAATCAGTCAATCATGGAACTCCCTCTTCTCTGACAGGAAATAATGCAAAGTTTCTAAGTCGATCAACATCAATATCCTCCCAAACATCACAAAACCATGCTACGAGCTTGGCAAACATCGTAAAACGAAAACACACGAATCCGACACAGAGGATCATACCTCTAATAACTTCGCTACAATGCGTGATACCATCCAAACGTTGGATCACATGAAATACTTCCAGCCACCATGCTCAAAATCAATAACCATGCGCAATTCGTCATCAAGTACTCAAAGTGCGTTTCCATAACCACGGGGTATCAGACGATACCATGCCACACAAACCCGAAAGAACATAACCAATACGTCTTAATCTGCAATACTCATATAGATCCTCACCATAGGTGCATATAATCAACAATCACAACTCCTCGCAACAGTGAAGGGTAACTCATACATCACTCCAGAACACGAATAAACTAAATGACAATCGAATGGTACATCCCTCAACAATAGAAATTCAGAGTCAATAATTTTGACCCGGTGCAGAACACACACCCATACTGGGCCTATCAATGAACCCTAAATAACCTTTGGTCACCCGCAACATATAGACAACTCCCCGAAAGTTCACAATGACTGAATCATGGCACATACTAACATTTGACTAGCTTTGCTCGCATCTTCACAGTCCACAACCAAAAAATAACCTGTTTATGAGAACTCTCAGTCTCGAAGTCCACGAAGCGCACAAATCACCATATCTGATCCATCTCCACCGCTCGAATACATAACACCTCTAATACTTAATCATTCCACAAGGGGTACCCCTATAATTCTTCTATGCCACCAAGCAACCTTGAATATCAGCAATCGATCCAACAAGAGAGTGTCGCAATACCAATGAAGCACCCTTAACTCCACACATTGCCCTTTCTGAAATGTATACCCTCATCAAGCCACCCAATAGTGATATCATCTACATAGTCATCTGAAACTGCCAATGCTACCTAATAATTTTTTGCCTTCCTGCCAGAGCTGAACCGTGACCTCACATATGCAAATCTCAACTCTACACAACATACCGCATATACCATTCCATCCTATGATAAATATGAGAACGTCATGATCCCTTTCGAGCCACAAGAAACTACGTACCCAACTAGCCAAGAACTTTCCATTTGATCCCATTTAGAAGCAAAATCACTATACATCACTTGCACCTCATACCAGTATAAAATATACATCTCCACCGTGGTAGAAACCATCAGGAGCTATCCGAATCCCATTTGTACAACACCAAACCGTCAGGACTGAATCCTTCTAACTCAACCAAGCTACGCAGGCCACCAAAACCCAAGAACATTTCAAAGAAACATCTGTAAAAACTCATTACCTCATGAACACCCAAAGAACTAATCGTATCCCTTACCATGCCGAACTACTACCTCAAACTGGCCAAACTACTAATCCGCAATGCCTTTGTCTCTTGACTCAGCCTCCTATTGCTCCGAATCTAACCAAAACCAGATTAATATCATCAATATATGCTAAAGGAACGAAGCCCACGCAAAAATTATCAAATTTAACCAAAATTTCCGAAATTGGACAAACCCGACCCCCGGGCCCACGTCTCGGATTCCGAAAAAAATCACAAAACTAGCATCCTTACATTCTCACGAGTCCAAACATACCAAATACATCAAAATCAGACCCCAAATGGCCCCTCAAATTCCCAATTTATACTCTCAAATTTCAAGCGCTAAACCCCCAATTTTAACCACTAATTTCCATAAATTCCATGTCTAATCATTTAAATAACACCATAGAAATGAGCTTTAGGCCCAAAAATCTTACCACCACGAGGTTCCCTTGATTTCCCTGTTCAAATCACTCCCTCAAGATCCAACCCGTATGAAAACTTTGATGAAATAAGCCAAAATTCGCGAAGGTTGCTATTCATATGATATGCCCAGTGAAACCGCACCTGCTGTCCCAGGTATGCTTCTGTGAAATTTCACTTAAAGTCCAATCTCGCATTTGCGGTCGATACAACCGCACATGCGGTACGCACTTGCGACCAGAAGTTCCCCATTTGCGAAAAAGCCCAGCTCCTCAGAATCTGCATCTGCGGCTCCCAAATCGCACAAGCGACCTCACAATGCGGCTCCCTCTTCCGCAGGTGCGGAAAACCAGCAGATTTCACACCAGCAGCTCTAAATTGCCAAAAACCATACCGTCAACCATCCGAACTCATCTTGTGTCCCTCGGGGCCTCAACCAAAAGTACCAACAAGTCATAAATGATCACCCGAACCCAGTCGAACCCTCGGAACACCCAAATAACATCGGACCACCAAATCAACCTATGATTCAAGCCTAAGGATTTTCAAACTTCCGAAATTCACCAACGATGCCGAAACTAACCAAACCTCGTGGAAATGGCCTGAAAATTTGCAAACGCATCCAAAATGACATTACAAACCTGCTCAAGCTTCTGGAATTCCATTCCGACCCTTATAGCTAATTTTCCACTGCCGACTGGAAATTTCCAGAAACTCAGTTTCGCCAATTCAAGCCTAATTCTACTCCGGACCTTAAAATAACATTCCGAACACACTCCTAAGTCCCAAATCACCTAACTAAGCTATCTGAGCCATAAGATCCACATTTTGAGGTCATTTACCTATAAGTCAACTTCCAGTTAACTTTTCCAACTTTTAGGCCAACTCAAGAGACTAAATGTCTCTTTTCTCTCCACAATCACTCCGAACCCGAGCCAACCGACCCAACAAAACATAATAGAGCTGAACCACATATAATGAAGCTGAAATAGGGGAAACGAGGCTAAAACTCTCAGAATGACCGACCAGGTCGTTACACCCTAATAACCAGTCCCTATTTTGATTCCTAATTACCCCTCCTATGTCTCCTATAGTATTATCTTTTTTAAAAGCACCATCTATATTGAGCTTGTACCAACCAGCTCGAGGTTTAATCCAGTTGACTTTTAGGGTGATTTTCCTATACCAGCTAGTTGACGATCTGTGAGTAACGTGAATTCTATAGCCTGGTTAATGATTTTGTTAAGGGATAAGGGGATAGTAGTATTGTTTATATTGTTGTTGTTTCTTGTAAGCCAGATTATTAAGGGGAATAATTTGGTCAAAGTAATATAATTATTAGGAATATGGGGGGTTTCCATAGTGAGATATTGAATCCAATTAGAGCAGGTTTTTATGGAGATTCCTAATATTAATGCCTAGTTTATGCCAAATAGGATGGACTTGAGGGAATGTGAGGAAGATGTGTACAAGTGTCTCTGGTTCCGTACGACATATTGTACACTTCTCGTCTATGTTTAATTCTATATAAGCTAGGTAGCTCCTAGAAGGAAGTCTATTGAGGCTGCAAACCCATAGGAAAGATTTGATTTTATTAGGGTAGTGCAAGTCCCAAATCCAATTTTTGTTAGGGTGGTATGTACTATTATCTTCTATTAGCTTATAACAAGAATTAATGGAGAAGATTTTGTTGTCACTTTTTTCCAAGAATATGGAATCCTTAGTGTTATCCCTAGGGATGAATGTTGATAGGATCTTATTAGTGACCTCGTCCGGGATAGAAAAGTTAATTTTATCAAAATTCCATCTTTGCCCAAATCTAATATCACATATCCTGAGAGAGCTTTCTACTTTGGTTAGGGGGCCTACTACATAGCTCCTAACTGTTTTTGAGTTTGGAATCCATGTATTATCCCAAATGTTTAGGGTGGAAGAGTTGTGTATTGACCAGGACATTCATTTTTGGCAAATTTTCCACCCCTTAATGATATTTCCCTAAATGAAGGATCCCTTTCTATTAGTCTTGCGAGAGTACTTTTGAAGGAGTGTAAGTGCCCATAGGTTGGTTGGGTTATTAGCTAACATCCAAGCTAATCTTGCTAGAAAGGTAAGATTCTTCGAATGAGATGTTCTTAACCCTAATCCACCTTCGCTTTTGTTTTTAGTAACTAAATTCCAATTGACCAGGTGGAGCTTTCTTTTTTGGCCAGTAGTTCCCCAAAGGAAATTCCTTTGAATTTGGTCAATTTTCTTAAGGGTTCTTTGGGGAAGCATTGTATATTGCATGTAGTATGATGGAACAGTAGAGAGAGTGGAAGATATTAAAGTGCTTCTACCCGCCAGGTTTAATTTTCCACATTTCCACCCGGATAGTTTACCTCTCATGGTATCAATGATGAATTGATAATCTTTGTGATTGGGATTATTATCAATAATGGGTAAACCCAAGTATTTGCCAAAAGAGTTGTAGATTTTTATTCCAAGGGATAGGGAGATGCTTGTGTTGGTTAATTTGCTACAACTTTTAGAGAACATTAATCTGGATTTTTCATAATTTATAGTTTTTCCATAAAGGTCACAAAAGTGCTTAAGGGCATATTGAATGGATGATGAGGTCTTAATATTAGCTTTACCAATGAGAACCAAATCATCCGCAAAAAATAAGTGCGATAAGGGAGGATAGTTTTTTCCCAACGTAATAGGATCCGATGATCTAATATCCACTAGGTGGTTTACATAATTTGATAACATTTCCATACATAAAATAAAAATATAGGGGGACATGGGGTCTCCTTGTCTGATTCCCCTACTTGGATGGAAAAGTTTTATTTTTGATCCATTGGCTAGGATAGAAGTAGAAGAGGAAGTTATACAAGACATAACGAGTTTGGTCAAGTTAGGGGGGATTTTGAAGTATAAAAGGGTCCTATATATTAAGGACCATTCTAATTTATCGAAGGCCTTTTCTAGGTCAATTTTAATTATCATAGTGCCTGACTTTCCTTTTATTTTTTTAAGTATGGACTAAGATGGCATTATCACTAGCCCTTCTATTTTTTAGGAAGCTAGATTGAGCAGGTCTTATAATGGTAGCAAGGTTTGGCTTCAACCTGTTTGCAATAATTTTTGTGATAACTTTATAAATCATATTACACAGACTAATTGGGCGGAAATTATTGAGGTTATTTGCATTATGGAATTTTGGAATTAGGTACAGGTAGGTTGTATTAATTTTCGGTGGAATAAAACAATCCCTAAAGGCCTTGTGAAAAAATATCCTAACAGAATGCCCTACTATCTTCCAAAATTTTTTATAGAAAAAGGGATGTAATCCGTCAGGTCCAGGGGATTTAAAGGGCTTGAATGAGAAAATAGCAGCATTAATTTCATGATCAAGTAAAGGATTATCTAAAATAGAAAGATCTGTATTATGGAAGCTATCTGGGTTGTGTCTAAGTTGGTTCCAATTTGTATAGGTTTGACTAGTAGTAAATAAGGAGAAAAAATGATCTAGGGTATGATTAACGATATCCTGGTGTTATCTATCCATTTTCCCTCATTATTTTTAAAGAAGCTAATATTGTTTTGTCTCTTCCTATTTGAAGCACAAATTTGGAAGAATCTAGTATTAGCATCTCCGTCATTTAACCAATTAATACGGGACCTTAGTTTCCAGTAATCTTCTTCTAGTTTAAGGATGTTGTTATAGCCCCTGACAAGTTTTTCTTCTAAATCTTGGAGAAAGTAATTATGGTTATAGTGAGGGGATTTTTGATTTAGTCTGGCTAGAAGAACTTTCTTATCCCTGACTAAGTTACCAAAGTGGTCTTTTCCTCAGGTTTTAATGTAGGCAGTAAAGGTAGCAGTAGCTTCTAACAAGTCTTTATTTTTCCATTGAGTTGTAACAATGTTACTGAATTTAGGGTGAGTGCACCAAATATTTTCTAGCCTAAATTTTTTTTTTCGGATGGTGATTGAGGTTATTCAATTTTACTAGAATAGGTTTATGCTCCGAGTGAGTTTTTGGGAGGTGGGTGATGGTAACATATGGAAATAATCTTAACCAATCATCGTTGCTAATATCCTATCTAAAGGTTCCATAATTAGTCCTTTGTTTTTCCTATGATTGACCAAGTGAACTTGCTACCTTTGAAGCCTAAATCTATTAACTTACAAAAGTCCATGTTTTCCCATATTTTTGAAGCTCTGGAATTTTTAATGAGCTTACCACCTATTTTTTTCATTGCTAGTACTAATATCGTTAAGGTCTCCCCCTAACATCCAAGGTCCTTTATAATTAGTAGATAGAGTTCTAAGGTTATCCCACATGCTGTCTCGATAGTGAATTTTTATACTAGTGTAAATTGCTGAAAAGAGCCATTGAAAATTAAAGGGACGTCCCTGTAAAAGAGCATGAATTTCTTGACCATTCTTTGTGAAATGTTCCACAGTAACCACATTGTGGTTATAAAGGATTTTCATGCCTCCTGATTGGCCCTCTGTAGGGACCTCTATGAGCTCAGAGAAGTTGAACCCGTTCAGAAGTGGTGCATGCAGCAACATCCTAGTTTCTAAGAGATTCACCATGCAGGGTTTATGGGTGTCAATTAATTCCCTAAAGTTGCGACGGAAGACATCATTATTTTCACCTGTAACGTTCCAAAATATAATAGTTGTGGCTCTATTCATTAGAGGTGATTGGTGGTTGTTGGCAGTGGACTCCCTCTCCACTGAGGTGTGGCTCCTTCTTCTTGATGGAACTAGGATTATTGCATGATTTCCTACTGTGGGATCTTGTGGTGGTCGAATATGCATTGAGCATTTGTACATGGTGGTCGGGTAGCTGAAGATGTATTTCTTACTGCATAACTTCGGGAAGAGTAGTATTTTTACCTCGTTTAGAATTGAAAATTATACACTCGGCTGTGTACCTTGTGGATGGGGTTCTTCTTCTTCCTCTATTGGATGTTGAGGTGGATTCACGTTTTTTTCCTGGAACATTGACTGGGATATGGGGTTCCAAATTCACTGGATCCATGTGAGGTAGATTGTTTGGATCCTAGAGTGCATGGTGACTCCAAGGCAGGAAGATAGGGTTGATTCTCATGCTCTCCTACGGTGGGAAGAATGGCATGTTCATTGGGAGGTTGATGAACTAGTTGTGGGATTGAGGAAGGTTCCACTGTTCCTACATGGCTTGGATTAACGTATGGTTCATGTGTGGAGCTAAGGGGTGGAGAATATTGTTGATCCATGCTTGATTGGTGTAGTTGGTCATTTCTATGTGCATTCCTTCCGATATTAGCTGAGCTAGGTACGAGTATTGTGGATTAGGACTACCATCTCTTGGCCATTGATCTGGATATTGAAGGTTATTGCATGGCCTAGGAGTCCTGCTTCAAGAGCTTGGTTGATAGTTGTGTGATTGGGGAGGGGGGGAGGTGAAGAACATTGGTTGATTTGGTAGTGGTGGGGTTATGGGTGGAATATTTTCCATTGAGGGAATTCTACTTTGGTTTGGAATGTGGACTAGGCGGAACCTTCTTCTGGCTTCTAATAGGAGTCTTGCCATCCTTATATTCTTCCTTATTTATTAGGTTGGGATTTGTAATAGGCTTAGTAGAATCCTTGAGAGCTACTGGATCCTCAATCTGCTTGGACGGAGAGTTACTAGGCGTGTGAGAATATATAAAATTTGGGGTGGATTTTGTTTCAGCCAAGTGTTCTAGGCATTCTAACATTTGGCTATCATCCTTTGCATGTTTATCCATGTGTAATGTAGATAGGGTAGGGTTATTAGCTTGGGTGGTGGTAATATCCATTTTAGTGATAGTATTTAGAATTAATTTAGGGGTACCCGGGTGTATACCTAATTTGTTTTTTGTGGAAGTTTCATCTAATGATTGGGGTGTAGTTTTCAAGTTGGTTTTATCCTTGGACACGTGTACGTTTGTATTTTGTACCTTTCATGCACTGGTTGAACGGGATTATGGGAAGATTTGTGGTTAAACTATCTTCCAAAACCATGGGCTGGTTACCTATGCTTTGGAGAACCATGAAGGTATTATTGTTTTTTGGGCCACCGTGTGAGGATAAGTTTGGTTGTATTTATGGTTTTGTTCGTGGGCTGTCTGGTCCTAGGATCAGTAGTTATAGTATTGGGGTAATCAATTCCTATATGTTTGGTTTTAGGAATATTTAATTTATGAGAATTAGAAGACATACATGTGTCAGTTGCATTGAGTTTAGTACGAGTACCTGGATTGGCGACCTTGGCAATTGGCAGTGTCTTTACTTTAGTGTTCTTCTTTTTCTTGTTGAAGGTGACAGTCACCCAATCACTTTGAGTGACTTATTGTGTGCACTCTGTTGGGCTTCCTTTTTGTTCACTTTGGATGGAAGATGTTAAGGACATTGAGCATTTTAACTGGCTCTATCCTAGTTTTCCATAATTGGTGCATAAATATTTTTCACCCTCATAATGTATTTGTTGTTTGTAACTTCCGATATAGACAAAAAGGCTTGACCGGCTTCTCCATAGAGACTTCAACACATAGTCTAGCATAACGACCTCTTAAGGTAGAAGATGTACATGCATCAACCCTAAGTAGTCTGCCAATTGTATTATCTATTTTCCGTAGAATTGTGGAGTCATATAACTCAGTAGGAAGTTGTGGGAGTCGGACCCAAACTGCTGACTTTAATTATTTAGCCTCACTAGCCACAAATTGTGGTTCCCATTTTTCCACAAATAGGTGATATCCATTGATAAACCAAGGGCCATTACTTAGGGCTATGGACATGTTTTCTTCCTTATTGAACTTAACGATGAAGTAGTCTGCTCCTAGGTCCATGAGGGTGAAGTTTTCTGTGGGTTTCCATAACTGATAAAGCTTCCTCTTCAAGTACTGATGTAGGATACGTTTTCCCATTAGTTTAATAATCAGAGAATACTTCCATGGTTGATAAATCTTATGGAAGTCATCTACAGTTAGTGGAACTTGTAGGTTATCATTAAGTTCTTGGGGTGGCTGAGAACAACTAGTTTTGCTAGGCAAATCTTAGGGTAGGCAATCTAGTTGCATGGGAGTATCTTGATAAGGGATTGAGTCTGGATACGGGTGAGAAACTTGGGTAGTGGTAGAGTCCAATAGGAGGATATCCTTATATGATGAGGTGGGATTGTGAGGAAGGTGGCCAATTGGACTTATGGGTGGATTATCATTTTCAACTGCAATACCTTACTCGATAATGATGAAGAAGGATTAATGGATTCAATTCTAAGCAGTATATCCGGTGATTTTGGTGGAATTAAGGTAGAGAGGTGGTTGGAGGATGATGGATTCTCCATTTATGTTTGAAGGAGAGTCGGAAGAGGAAGTAGTGAGAAGGCGGAGTTTTCTATCTGTGTAGTATTTGATCTTTGAAACAGTTACTAACCATAAAGTTATAGTAAAGATGGAAACATGCTTATATATTTGGTTCATTATTAATTACGAAAGGACTTAAGTTATGATATATATACTGTTAATGTAAATAATTTTTACACTATCAACGACCAATTAATTGGCTACAGTCACTTTAATTTTCAAATTAACTTATTAGATTTGACGGTTTGTTATATAAGTAACTTAGTTTTATATGTAACTTTAATATGATGTTATAAAAGAAAAATTACACATTATTAGCACGATTTGCAAACTTTAACACTGAAAAAAAAACGACGACTCAGACAATATGAGGGAAATGAAATTTTACATGAAAAAGTGGTAAAATTGACTTTTTCAAACTTGGAAACTCATCTTTAAAAAAATTTAAAAAATTTTATCCAGCATATAACCAAACAAGTTTTGAAGAAAAAATTCGAAAAAAAAAAAGAAAAAAAAGAAAAAAAGTTTGTGTAAACAAACGGGTCCTCAGTTTCTCACTTTTCATACCCAAAGCCAAAAGTTGGTCCATAGTCTAATGACAACTTATTGCAAGCTGAATCAATGTGTTCCAATAATTTTTGGGCTCCACTGAGTTGGGTTACCCACTTGAACTAATTAAGGCCTATCTTAAAAGTTAACAGTTGCGAAGGCCCTGAATATTTCTAGGAGAAATTCAAGAATAACCAGATTTACAAGTGGTCATTTAAAAATAGTCACAGTTTCAAAAGTAATTGAAATTTAGTCATTTTTTTATGTAAAGATAAATCTGAACGAAAACATTGTTCAAATTCGAAAAATACTCCAACATAATATACTGGAAGTCCAGCATAATATACTGGAACTCCAGTATAATATATTGGAGTTCCAGTATACTTATGCTGGAGTTCAGTATAATATACTGGAGTTCCAGTATAATATACCTATCCAGCATAATATATTAGAAGTTTATACACAAGCGCTCCAGTCTCTAGTATATTATGCTGGAACTTTTCGCGTGTTGGAGTTCCAGCATATTATGCTGGAAGTTCATACACAGGTGCACTGATCTCCAATATATTATGCTGGAACTTTCCATGTTGCAGCAAAGTAGTGGCTATTTTTCAATGACTTTGCAAACACTGGCTATTTTTGAATGATCAGTCCGAAAACTGGCTAGCCCGTGCTATTTTTACAATATATCTTGATCAAGAGGCCCAGTGTATATTTTTCGTATATCCTTAGTTGTTTAATTCATTTTTTTCAAATGCAATCAGACCTCTCTATAAAAGCATCCATGTATAACAACACTTCACTATAAAAGCCAAGCTTTTTCGGAACCAATTTTTATGTTATGTTATAATATATGTTCTCTATAACAGCATTTCACTATAACATCTAAAAGATTCGGAACAAACGAGGTTGTTATAGGTTTGACTGTAGATGTTACCAATGTGTAACTGTTACTTTCTCTCGAACCATAGTACTACTATTATTTTATAAGAGCATTGAATGTTAGTTCCTACTTTAATTTTTAACGAACTTTTAATAGATACTAGTATACGTACCCGCACGATGCGCGAATTAGTTCAAAAGGATGAACAATAAGAGAGATAATAGAAAAACATGTATATGTAACATTAGCCATGGAAAATACCAAAGTCCTCTCCATTGTTGCATCAACAAAAAACGTCGTTGTTTGTTATTTTTGCCTTTAAGAATTTATTTGGAACATTTATGCATAATCTTTTCTTCTATATTCTTGAGAATAATATATTATTGTGATAACGTGATAGGTCATCTTATGTTTTAGAATCAATTTTGTATTTTTGAAGCCTTTAGAATCTCATTCAGCCTTCCTTGATTTGCATGCGCAGTCCAGGTATTGGCCCTTAAGGCTTATATCTTAAAAACTGATAAAAATAAGAAATTTTGCCTAAAATCTTCAATTGAGTTGACTTCGGTCAATATTTTTGGTAAACAGGACCGGATCCGTATTTTGACGCCCGATGGGTCTGTATCAAAATATGGGACCTGGGCGTATGCCCAGAATCGAATTCGGAGGTCCCTAGCTCGAGTTATGAATTTTTGTTGAAAATCAAAAGTCTGAAAATTTAATGGTTTTTAAGAATTGGTTGATGTTTGTCCTTGTTGATATCGGATCCGAATTTTGGTTTCGGATCCCGGTGTAGGTCCAATATGATATTTATGACTTATCTGTGAAATTTGGTGAGAAACGGAGTTGGTTTGACATGATTCGGATGTCCGGTGGTAAAAATAGAGATTTCAAAGCTTTCTTGAAAATTTCATTTGATTTGGTGTTCTATTGGTAGTTCTAGGTGTTATTTAGACGATTTGATCGTGTAGCAAGTTCGTATGATGTTTTTAGACTAGTGTGCACTTTTGGTTTAGAGCCCCGAGGGCTCGGGTGAGTTTCGGATAGGCTACAGAGTAAATTGGACTTAGAAAATATAGTTGGTGTGCATCGGACTTACAGATCTCTCATTTGCGAGCCTCACAATTGTGAAAAACCCATCGCATTTGCGAGCTGTTGGGCTGGGGGGTGGACTTCGCATTTGCGACCATCTTCAATTCGCATTTGCGAACACATGTTCGCATTTACGATGACTGCAGGCCCAAGAACCTTTTCACATTTGTGGGCTTCACAAGCCCGCATTTGCGAAGCCCAGGTCGCAAATGTGACATCTGCATATGAAGAATAGGACTTCGACGGGATTTTTGATTCATTTCACAAATTTTCAAAATATAAAACACAAGAGGCGATTTTCCAATGAACTTTTCTTCCCAATTCATTAGTAAGTGATCTTGAAATAATTTCTTTCAATCTTTCATTACTTTTTCCTAAGATTCAACCTAAAACCTAAAGTTTTCATGGTGAAATTGGGGGTTTGTGGGTAGAAACTAGGGATTTGATAAATTGGGAATTTAGACCTCAAATTAAGGCTGGATTCCAAAATCTGTTATATAATTAGGTTGGGGTGAGTGGGTAATCGGATTTTTGTCCGAATTCCTGGTTTGGACCAAGCGAGCTCGGGTGTTGACTTTTGTTGACTTTTTCAAAAATGACCTAAATTGGATTCTTTACTATCGTGGGTAGTTCCTAAAGCTTTATTTGAATTGTTTGGTTTGTAATTTTCTAGATTCTATTGGTTCGGAGTCTTGTTTGAAAGAAAAATTTGTGATTGAGCTTTAAGTTGGTCGTTGGAGCGAGGTAAGTGTCGTGGTTAACCTTGGCTTGAAGGATTAGGACTTAATTAACTATTTGCTACGTGTTTAGATGTTGGGTACCAAGTGTAGGTGAGATGGCGAGTACCTATGCGTTGTTGTCGGGTTATAGCATGCGGGTGGGTCTTATTCTTGTAACTGTTGCTTTCCTTGATCATATTATTCACGATTAGACTAGTTAATTGTAATGTTGATCATTATTAGCATGTTTACGAATTTTGGTATTGATTGATGTTGAATCAAGTGAGATTGGTATTGTGGAACCAAATGTCGAAGTAAGATTTGATCTTGTTGTTTCTATCTCTCTACTGTCATTGTTCATTATTTTGGTGAAGGAGAGTGTTAATGCATGAAGGGTGATGTCGTGCCATATTGCGAGTGTAATGCACGAAGGGTGATGTCGTGCCATATTGTGAGTGTAATGCATGAAGCATGATGCAGTGCCATGTTATGAGAGTTACTGCACGAAGGGTGATGCCGTGCATTTTTCCTTTACCGTGTCCATTGGTTCTTGTTAGTTCATAGTGTATTTACTGTTCAAGTTATCTTTCTGTTGTAGTTCTTTATCTCATGTTTCCCCGACAACATGTTTTCCCCCTCCCAGTACTACCTGTTTAGTTATTTACTGTCACGACCCAATATCCATTAAGGTCGTGATGGCGCCAAACCCCATTATCAGGCAAGCCAACACTTAATAAATAAATAAAATCTTTATTTTAAAATTCTCGAAGTCATTCCTTTTTTATTTTCTTAAATAATAATTAGCGAACTTCCACTGAGTAAACAATAATATCTTAGCAAATTTAAATAGTGAATAAATCCGATAATTATCCCAGAACCCGGTGTCACAAGTGCATGAGCAAATTTAAATAGTGAATAAATCCGATAATTATCCCAGAAACCGGTGTCACAAGTGCATGAGCAAATTTTCTAGGAATTATACATGTACTACAATACTTGTCCGGAATACAAACTGGACAAGGAATTTGGAATAAAATACAATACATCTGAGGAAAACTCTGCCGGCTGCAGGTCGTCTCCGGATGGTGCAGCTCGTCTAAGTCTCCAAGTTAGCCACATCACTGCGTCAAGCAGGGCCACTAGCTATGAATGTACCTGTGAAATAAAAATGCACAGCAAGTGTAGCATGAGTACCAAAACAACATACACTCAGTAAGTATCCCGCCTAACCTCGAAGAGGTAGTGACGAGAGGTCGACTTTGACACTTACTAGAGGTCAAATTAATATAACCAAGTGTGATGTCAAACATGGATGTTACTATCGAATACATATAACAGCAGGAAATGACAACTTCTTTCATAAATTATAAATCTCAGTTCCGTCTTCTCGGTTAACCACTCATATCATAAGACAATTAACAGTTCAAATCACAGATGGTATCTAACAAATATCATGCGCAGGAAATGCCGAGGATCGAACGGCCCGAACCAATCATAAATGTAAAATGTGCACTGCCGAAGGGTCGAACGACGCGAACCATAGATGCATCTATTAACCCGCTATGGCGTACGACCCGCTCCCATGAGAGTAGTGGAATAAGTCACCCCGCTCACGGAATATAAATTGCGAAGCAGTCACACATAAGCATACGCATACAAACAGTCCACCCCGAATATATCGAGAAAACAATTACTCAAGAAAATGAAAATTTCTCTTGTTAATGGTCACAAGGATAGTGTATAAATCTTTTCTCGAAATTCATTTGCAAGTTCGATATGGTTAAAACATTTTGATTTTATCAGTGAAGTTACAAGCACGACAAATAAAACATGCTTTTAGGTCCTAGACTACCCGGACATAAGCAAAATAGTAGCTACGCACAGACTCTCGTCACTTCGTGCGTATGTAGCCCCCACAAATAGTGGCACATATTTAACTAGTTAACCTATGCGGACAATTCCCCCTCACAAGGTTAGAAAGGAGACTTACCTCGCTCCGAAATTCCATAACCGGCTTCCAAGCCCTTCCGATGACTCGAATCAATGCACAACGCTCCAAAACTAGCCAAATAACGACAAACCAATGAAAATATACTCTAATACTTGTACCAAGTCAATTTATATAAATTCCTAACTCCGCTCGAAGAGTTGACAAAATTGCCCTTGGGCCCACGTGCCCGGATTCTTAAATTCTCGAAGATAAACTCTACCCATGTATAAACCTTGTATTTAACTCAAATATATAATTTACTCTAATTTTCATGCTCAAATTCGAGGCCAAATTCAAAGAATACAAATCCTAGGTTTTTCTTCAAAATTCCCAACTTTTCCACAAATTTTCATGTTCAAAATCCATGTATAAACCTTGTATTTAACTTGGAATGAGTAGAAACAACTTACCTTGACATAGATGACGAAAATCCCCTCTTGAAGCCCTCTAAGAATCGCCCAAATAAGAGAAAAATGAGAAGAAATGGCCAAAGCCCATCTATTAAAACACTTCAATGCCTCCAGTCCTTCCGCACCTACGGTTACTACGCCCGCACCTGCGAGCTCGAAGGTGCGACCAAACTCTCGCACCTGCGGCTTCCTCATTCCCCAGCTCGCTCCGCACCTGCGCTCCCTCGTCCGCATCTGCGCCTTCGCAGTGCGAAAATAATCTCGCACCTGTGGCCCCCAGCCAAGCCACCCTTTTCCGCTTCTACGACACCTTATCCGTACCTGCGGTGCCGCACCTACGGCAAAAACCTCGCAGGTGCGGTCACACTAGAAGACAGCAGCCTCAACTTTCTCTCAACTCCAAATTTGATCCGTTAACCACCCGGAATCCACGCGAAGCCCCCGGGACTCCGTCCAATTACACCAATCTGCTCCAAAACATAATGCGGACATGCTCGAGGCCTCAAATCACATCAAATAACATTGAAACAATGGATAGCCTCACAATTCAATCTTTATGAACCTTGAAATTTTGAAATCTTACATTCGATGCCAAAACCTATCAAATCACGTCCGATTGACCCCAAATTTTTCACACAAGTCACATTCAACATTACGGACCTACCACAACTTCCGGAATCGGAATCCGACCCCGATATCAAAATTTCCACTTCCGGTCGGATTTCTTATAAACCTTCAAATTTCTATCTTTAGCCAAATGACTTCAAAATAACCTACGGACCTCCGAATTCACTTCCGATCGCGCTCCCAACTCTAGAATCACCATACGGAGCTATTCCCAGACTCGGAATCCCAAACAGACATCAATATTACTGAAATGCACTTCAACCCAGACTTAATTTCTTCTAAAATGCTGACTTATACAATATGCGCCGAAACGCTCCCTGGTCATCCAAATCCTGATCCGAACATATGCCCAAGTCCGAAATCATCATACGAACCTGTTGGAACCTTCAAATCTTGATTCTGAGGTCATTTACTCAAAAATTCAATCTTAGTCGATTCTTCCAACTTAAGGCTTCTGAAATGAGAATTTTCTTTCCAAATTGACTCTAAACTTCCCGAAATTCAATTCCGACCACACCTACAAGTCATAACACCTGAAATGAAGCTTCTCATGGCCTCAAACCGCTGAACGACGAGCTAGAGCTCAAAACGACCGGTCGGGTCGTTACATTCTCTCCCACTTAAACATACGTTCGTCCTCTAACGTGCTAAGAACTGCTCTGGAGGTATCTGAAATCAACGTTTAACACTGCATGAACCTACTTGTGCTACCACCACTCAGTTTAGGACGTTAGCTCGATCAAATCTGAAGATGTCTTCTTTTATCCCTACAATAAGGTCAGGACCCAGTTCCAACTCCCGAAATTCTCTGCCAGGCCTGTTTACAATACATGAACACCGAATCAATCACTACACGAGGTACTAGAACATGATTGCATGTCTTGGATGAATTAGCACCACACACCGCATAATTCATCATTTAACCATAATGACATTCCCTGATCTTAATAGCCAAAATTCCACTAATCTGATGCTCCCAATGCATCTCATGACATATATATAGGTCTTGATGTAACGCTTACGATACCACCACAACGGAGGAGATGTGTAGAAATTTATAACCAACTGCAGAGTCAACAAATCATTGAATCTCTCCTCTCGACTGGAATCATCACCTCATTACGAACCAACTAATGGTATTTGTCCTTAAATATACTTCACATAATCTTATCGCACTGATCCCTGGTCCAATAATCTCGTCTCACCCAGTATGAATTGCTCAGATAACAAGTCACCCCAGACATGACCAACAGTTTCACATGATACCACAATGCGCCAATGGGCCATAACTCGAACATGATACATAAAGAAATGACTCAGGGAAGGACTACTCAACTAACGCATCTATTATGAATTTCCCCCCAGAAAATAGAAAGCAAAACACAAGAAAATAGATATAGGGAACCGTACTCAACATCACACTGTTGCGGCGCGCAACCCGATCCAAATAACATGCCCGTGGGGGCGTGCCACCCGATCCAAATAATATAACCGTGGTGGCATGCCACCCGATCCAGATAATATAGACGTTGCGGCGTGCCACCCGATCCACACATAAAATTCACGTAAGGAGATACACCGAGCTAAATTGCTCATTACCACAAAATATTGAATATCGGTCACAAGCATTCTATGTGCATAATACCATCCTGGGGAGACTGATAGAGCCATACACTACAAAACTCAAGCACAACTGAGGTGCGATATATTTATATATACTTTGAATCTCAAGAGCTATCCTGGTCATATAACATCATCACTACGCGGAACTTCAACACATAAGAAATTGTCAAGCCGTTGCACAACTCACCCGGTACAATCATAATATTACCTGAAATGAACGATGATGGAACAACATATGACGTTCTAATATCCCTCCAAGAGAAGCGCGATATAGAAACGAACACCTCTGACTCACATAGAGCCCATAATCATATTTAAATGCATTCACAACCTTCAAGACGATTTCGCTCGCACTAAGCTAGGCTAATAGCCTTACCTGGGTCCATTATAACCCACTCTTTCTCATAAAACACAAGAATAACCATCATAGCCGGAGAAAACCCCCTATGTCCGCAACCAAATGAACCGAGCACCCTCCAGGCATAAACTCTCAAATGAACAATATTACATTTCTTTATACTTAGTCCAAATCTTCAATCCATTAAGTGACTACACGTCACACTCATACGTTCATCCCATGGTCACGGTCCCACGACCTTCCATACAAGGTAGCAAGTATGCACATTCACCATTGTCCACACTAACGCTGTAAAACAAATCAAGAACCCATAACCAGGATGCAAAGCCTCTTTCACCAAACACCAATATCAGGTGACACTGAAGATAACACCAGCTTACTCTAAACATTCAAATCCCTTTTCTTGCTCATCCGAGCTCATGACATCCTTGTCAACACCGAACCGCAACCTCGATCCTTACTTCCAATTACATACTGCTTACCGCACCTAACATGCCAATATGAGATATTGCAAGAATATATCATAACTTCTGAACCACTAATAGGGTGAACACTTCATCATATAAAAACCTTTTACTTACCTCAATTCAAGAGAACCACCACAACACACGAGTGAATTCCCACAATCACAATACATGCAAATCCTTCAGTAATGGTCTTATACCACCATAATCCTTCCGGGATCTACCTGCCCATGACAGGCCCTAATACTTGAATACTTCCAAATAAAATCAATTACGGCGGCCGATAAGCACTCGCACGCACCATCACCAATCACATGCATAACTTAATCACGCTGAAGGAACTGATCACTACCGTACGTGTGCCATTTCAACCATGGCTATCCAATCTATTTTCTTCCAATTTATCCTTCACTTGACTTAGAAGTAACAATAGCCTCATCCAAACATTGTGAACTCAAATTCGCCCTTCTCTTGTGCGACCTTATATCACGAGACCACATTGTCTCCAAACCCATTAACCGTCTCATGCCCTCCTTGCTCGCGCATTCACATCTTCGACTAATATACCCATCCTGGAAATCTTCCTACAAGTCCGGAGTCTATTTCTCTCATTCCTCCAATACCATACTGCAAGCCAAAAAAATCATGGAACATTCCGGGGCCCCTATCATACTGCGGACATGAAACCCTTAAGCACCGCATTCTTAACTTTCGAATTCATTAGGACCACTATTGTGAGTCACCCACTCTGACTTGGCCCAAATACAATCAACTCCAAGGCTCTTCTAGCACACAAACACCCTTTCAATGATGCACGTGACTGAGTCACTGCCCTTATAACTCGTCTATGCATTAAGCATAAATTCTGAATCTTCCAAAGCCTAACCCTGGTCCAATAGGGCCAACTTTTGCACACATTTATCAAATCCCATGTGCAATTACAATTTCACTTTGTTCCCCTTAGCTGTAATAACTTGCCAATACGCCAAAAATTTGCAACCCCATAAGAAAATAATCCTGCAACCCAATCGCAGTCCGGTGGGACTCTCCCACTTATCCCAAAGTTGCTCCTTGCACCATTCTAGACCCCACTGAAATTCTTTTTTCATTGCTGACATGATCTTGCTCAACCAACCCGTCAAATTCTTCTAAATCCTTTTGTTAGCATTTCACAAGCACTTTGAGTCATTAACCACATTCTCATATCCGACCTCTTGCTGAATAGTCAGTAAAATCCCTTGAAAAAACTCCGCCAACCATGCGACCACTGACCTGCTCACAGAAGATAACCCTCCTGCGAAAATTACCAACGACGCTGCACTGCACAATCTTCATGACATCAATACCCCATCCTAAGCCCGTTCTCATTCACCATCTTTACCAGTCCGTCCGCTCCTCATGGACATCTACTAAATGTGCGACAATATCTTCTAATTCACAGCTATGTTGCATCCTTACTTCATATCGAACAACTTTTATCTATTGAATCCAATCTTCCGCCAAAATAGCCAATATTTCAATTCAGGCCCGTGGACCCAATCACCATCCACTAAAATTTTCAAATCGCTCCAAACCTCTCCTTAAGATGTGCAGCTATCTTATCCCAGAACTCATATTCCACGCTTCCACTCTCCCACTTTGGTCAAACTCACTCCTTTAAGCAACTGCTCGACTTCCGCTTCTTACACCTTGCCTTCTAGAAATTTAACCATTGCCCGACACTTCCCACATGTCTTTCCTCATCGTATGCTACCTAGTTGTTGCCTCAAATAAATATCATTATCTGTAGCACTTAAACAAGTAGACCACCACAACCTCAAAACTCTATGGAGATCATCTTCCTCGAGCCGCCTACATTAGAAATACTTATTCAATCCTGAACCACCGCACACCACGACCTCTGACAACCGCTTCTTCAATATTACTTCACAACACTCTGACCCGATGTATCCGAAGAAACTATAACACCGGAGAAACCATAGCACCGACGAACTTAGCACATCCTATTCGATCAAAGACGACGATGCCACATCACATATGAATATTCCACCTCACTTGAAAACACCCAGTCTCATTTCTCTATCAACCCAAACTCGAACAATTCTAATCCAATTGCCTTTCCTCCACCGGAAATAAAATACTGAAATCTTGGAATCACGCTCTGTGAAGACCTCATTTCCAGACATTCGTTGCCCCGACATATGGGCAAGAATTCTATCATCATATTAATACCGCGCGATAACCAACCATAAGCATCATAGCAAATCTGTGCATAACCTCAGAACTCTCAGAAATGCAGCTACCGAGCTGAAACAACATAATATCCTTCCGTAAATCAACGACAATAGCCCCAACCAACTGTGCATGGAAAAACCTCACGCACCAATATATAGCACCATTAGAATTCCTCAAATTCTTGATTTATAGCAAGCACTTTGCGGCGTGTAAGATTGAGTAGGAATAAATGTAGGCATAATCCTCAAAGGAATCAAACCGCACGAGAAGGAATCAAGAAGTAAAGTACTCCTAACAACCCTGTATCCTCTCGAAGATAAGTACAGGCGTCTCTGTACCGATCCGCAAGACTCTAGTAGACTTGCTCATGACTCGTGAGACCTAAGGGAACCTAGTGCTCTGATACCACGTTGTCACGATCCAAAATCCATTAAGGTCATCATGGCGCCGGACCCCACTGTCAGGCAAGCCAACACTTAATAAATAAATAAAATCTTTATTTTAAAATTCTCGAAGTCATTCCTTTATCATTTTCTTAAATAATAATTAGCGAAATTCCACTGAGTAAACAATAATATCTTAGCAAATTTAAATAGTGAATAAATCCCATAATTATCCCAGAACCCGGTGTCACAAGTGCATGAGCAAATTTTCTAGGAATTATACTTGTACTACAATACTTGTCCGAAATACAAACTGGACAAGGAGTTTAAAATAAAATACAATACATCTGAGGAAGACTCTGCTGGCTGCGGGTCGCCTCCGGATGGTGCAGCTCGTCTAAGTCTCAAAGTCAACCACATCACTACGTCAAGCAGGGCCACTAGCTATAAATGTACCTCTGCAATAAAAATGCACAGCAAGTGTAACATGAGTACGAAAATAATGTGTACTCAGTAAGTATCCCGCCTAACCTCGAAGAGGTAGTGACGAGAGGTCGACTTTGACACTCACTAGAGGTTAAATTAATATAATCAAGTGTAATGTCAAACATGGATGTTACTATCGAATACATATAACAGCAGGAAAGGACAACTTCTTTCATAAACTATAAATCCCAGTTCCTTGTTCTCGGTTAACCACTCATATCATAAGACAATTAAACAGTTCAAACCACAGATGGTATCCAACAAATATCATGCGCAGGAAATGCCGAGGGTCGAACGGCCCGAACCCATCATAAATGTAAACTGTGCACTACCGAAGGGTCGAATGACGTGAACCATTGATGCATCTATTAACCCACCGTGGCATATAGCCTGCTCCCATGAGAGTAGTGGAATAAATCACCCCGCTCATGGAATATAAATTGTGAAGCGGTCACACATAAGCATACGCATGCAAACAGTCCACCCCGACTATATTGGGAAAACAATTACTCAAGAAAATGACAATTTATCTTTTTAATGGTCACAAGGATAGTGTTTAAATCTTTTCTCGAAATTCATTTGCAAGTTCGATAAGGTTAAAACAATTTGATTTCATCAGTGAAGTTACAAGTACGGCAAATAAAACATGCTTTTGGGTCCTAGACTACCCGGACATAAGCATAATAGTAGCTACGCACGGACTCTCGTCACTTCGTGTGTACGTAGCCCCCACAAATAGTGGCACATATTTAACTAGTTCACCTATGTGGAAAATTCCCCCTCACAAGGTTAGAAAAGAGACTTACCTCGATTTGAAATTCCATAACCCGCTTCCAAGCCCTTCCGATGACTCGAATCAATGCACAACGCTCCAAAACTAGCCAAATAACGGTAAACCAATGAAAATATACTCTAATACTCTTACCAAGTCAACTTATATAAATTCCCAACTCCGCTCGAAGAATTGACAAAATTTCCATTGGGCCCACGTGCCCGGATTCCAAAATTCTCGAAGATAAACTCTACCCATAGCCTTACTAACTCAAATATATAATTTACTCTAATTTTCATGCTCAAATTCGTGGCCAAAATCCAAGAATACAAATCCTAGGTTTTTCTTCAAAATTCCCAACTTTTCCAAAAATTTTGATGTTCAATTCCATGTATAAACCTTGTATTTAACTTGGAATGAGTAGAAACAAATTACCTTGACATAGATGACGAAAATCCCCTCTTAAAGCCCTCCAAGAATCTCCCAAACAAGAGAAAAATGAGAAGAAATGGCAAAAACATGTCTATTAAAACACTTCACTGCCTCCAGTCCTTCCGCACCTGCGGTTACTATGCCCGCACCTGCGAGTCCGTGGGTGAGACCAAACTCTCGCACCTACGGCTTCCTCATTCCCCAGTCGGCTCCGCACCTGCGCTCCCTCGTCCGCATATGTGCCTTCGCAGGTGCGAAAATAACCTCGCACCTGCGGCCCCTAGCTAAGACACCCTTTTTCACTTCTGCGACACCTTAGCCGCACCTGTGGTTCCGCACCTGTAGCCAAAACCTCGCAGGTGCGGTCACACCAGAAGACAACAGCCTCAGCTTTCTCTCAACTCTAAATTTGATCCGTTAACCACCCGGAATCCACCTGAATCCCCCGGGACTCCGTCCAATTATACCAACCTGCTCCAAAACATAATGCGGATCTGCCCGAGGCCTCAAATCACATTAAATAACATCGAAACAATGGATCGCCTCACAATTCAATCTTTATGAACCTTGAAATTTCCAACTTTTATATTCGATGCCGAAACCTATCAAATCACGTCCGATTGACCCCAAAATTTTCACACAAGTCACATTCAACATTACGGACCTACAACAAATTTCGAAATCAGAATCCGACCCCGATATCAAAATTTTCACTTCCGGTCGGATTTCTCAAAAACCTTTAAATTTCTATCTTTAGCCAAATGACTTCAAAATAACCTACAGACCTCCGAATTCACTTCCGGTCGCGCTCCCAACTCCAGAATCACCATACGGAGCTATTCCCAGACTCGAAGTCCCAAACGGACATCAATATTACTGAAATGCACTTCAACCCAGACTTATGAAATTTCTTCTAAAATGCTGACTTATACAATATGCGCTGAAACGCTCCCTGGTCATCCAAATCCTGATCCGAACATACGCCCAAGTCCGAAGTCATCATACAAACTTGCTGGAACCTTCAAATCTTGATTCTGAGGTCATTTACTCAAAAATCCAATCTTAGTCGATTATTCCAACTTAAGGCTTCTGAAATGAGAATTTTCTTTCCAAATTGACTCTAAACTTCCCGAAATTCAATTCCGACCACACCTACAAGTCATAACACCTGAAATAAAGTTGTTCATGGCCTCAAACCGCTGAACGACGCGCTAGTGCTCAAAATGACCAGTCGGGTCATTACATTTACTGTTATTTACATATACACTATTAAACTGTACAAGTTTGATTGTAGGTGTCTTGTCTTAGCCTCGTCACTACTTTATCGAGGTTAGGCTCGACATTTACCAGTACATGGGGTCGGTTGTACTGATACCGCACTTTGAACTTTCTATGTTGATTTTGGTACCGGCTATGGTTGACCAAGAGTTTTAGCTGTTGGACCCTCTATATGTAGACTCAAGGTAGATCTGTCGGTGTTCACATACCTTGAAGTTCCCGTTTATGTCATGACCCAAAAGGTCATCCTGTGTAAATTTAGCTAAAACTGTGTTTTGAGGCCCTGAAAGCCTCTGTTAATCATCTCGATGTGCGTGCACAATCCGGGCGTGTAGCCGGGAAACCTTTATGTGGAAATGTGTTAAACAGTTGAATTTATGATAATTAATTGAATAAAGTTGACTTTGGTCAACATTTCTGGTAAACGGACCCGGACCCGTGATTTGACGGTCCCGAAGGGTCCGTAGGAAAATATGGGACCTGGGCGTATGCCCGGAATCTAATTCCGAGGTCCCAAGTCCGAGAAATGAATTTTTTAAAGAAAATTATTTTCTGAAAATAATAAAGACTTTTGATAATGAACTTTGATGTGAAATCTCTGTTACCAGGCCCGTATTATAGTTCCGGAGCCGGAACAAGTTCAATATGTGTTATGTGAGTTATCTGTAAAATTTGGTAACAAACGGACTTGGTTTGACGTGTTTCGGATCAAAATTGGAAAATTTAGAAGTTTATGAAGTTTGAGAAAATTCTATAGATTTTGGAGTTTAATTCATTGTTTTTGATGTTATTTTGGTGATTTTATTACTTGAATAAGTCCATAGGATGATTTTGAAGTCTGTATATTTGGTTTTGAGCCTCGAGGGCTCGGGTGAGTTTTAGGTTGGTGTCGGGGTTCTAAACTTAGGAAATTTCTTGTGTTTTAGGCACTATCTAGTGTCCAGCTTTTCCTTCTCTGCGATTGCAGTGTAGTGCACGCGATCGCGATGTGAAATTGGGCAGGGTGGCTGATTTTCTCTATGCGATCGCAAGGAGCTGGGTGCAAACGCGGAGCTTTGGGGTTTAAGCTCTACGCGAACGCAACCCTACGTCCGCGATCGCATAAGTCTCCTGTGGGGTTGGGGGCTGGGTAGCAATTGTTCAGTGCGACCGCTGGCCTTAGGACGCGATCACGTAGGTCAATGTCCCCTCCTCTCTGCGATCGCATACTTAGTCTCGTGATCGCATAAGTCAATAACCCAGTACCATCCGCGATCGCAGGGCACTTGTCGCGATCGCGGAGGCTATTTTCGTCCAGTCATTTCAAAAGCCTAAAAACATAATAGTTACGGGATTAAACCCATTTTTTTCCAAACTTCTTATTCTCCACTCTTCTTGGGCGATCCTTGGGAGACCTTTCCTCCATAGCTTCATAGGTAAGTGTTCTTAACTTCATTTCCTTTCATTTTTTCTTCATCAATCACTACATTCTAGGCCTAAAAGCATGAAATCAAGGGTAGAAATTGGGGGTTTTGGGTAGAGTTAGGGCTTTTCTAATTTTTGGGAATTCAACCTCGTTTTGGGGTCGAATTTCAAAATAAATTATATATTCGGGCACGTGGGGGAATGAGTGATCGAATTTTGGTTCGAACCTCGTGTTTGGATCAAGCGGGCCCGGGGTCGAATTTTGGTATTTTTGGAAGAATAGTGGAAAATGTATAATTAGACTTTGGGATTGAATTATTGAGTCATTATTAATATTATTGAGTCGATTATGCTTAGATACTATCGTTTCAGAGTTGGATTCGAGAGGGAAAGCAGTGCTAGAGGCTTGATTTTGCATTTTTGGAGCTGAGGTAAGTGTTTGGCCTAACTTTAGTGAGGGAATAGGTGTTGAGTCGTATGTGCTACTTATGTTATTATGTTCAATGTATATGTGAGGTGACGAGTACCTATGAATTGTTTGCCAAGCATGCCCGTGAGTCTAATTAGTGAATTACCTATTATTATTCCTATATTTGTTATTCTTTGAAGTGGTTTCCTTTATAAAGTTGTTGAATTGCTGAGAATATTTGTTTAAGTACTTGCGATATGATACTTCAATCGAGAACTCAATTTATTACGTTATATACTTGTAAGAGATTGGTTATAGCTGAGTCCCTTGCCGGGCATTGTTATTATTTTGGTTGACGTCTTCCCCTTGCTGGGTGGTTTTGAAGTGAATTTCATATTGTTAAATTCCTTGCCAAGTTGTTAATTGTTTGCTGATTTGGGCGAAGAAGAGTGTAAAGCACGAAGGGTGATGCCGTGTATTCATCTCACTCATTTCATACATTTCATAGTGAGGAAGAGAGTAAAAGCACGAAGGGTGATGCCGTGCACGATTTACATTGCTTTTATCTACACATTGCATAGTGAGGAAGAGAGTAAAAGCACGAAGGGTGATGCCGTGCCATTATTTATATTGCTTTCACTTATATATTGTATTGTGAGGACGAGAGTAAAAGCACGAAGGGTGATGTCGTGCCATTATTTATATTGATTTCATTTACGCATTGCATTGTGAGGATGAGAGTAAAAGCACGAAGGGTGATGCCGTGTACATTTTGTTTGAGTTACTATTTTCATGTTGTCTTGAATCGTTTGCATTATTGTTTGTTCAGTTATTCGTATTTTCTTCTCACTTGTTACCCCATTATTTGTCCTCATATTACCGTGCTTAATTGCTTATTCCTTGCTACCTTCTTTGGTATATATTATAGAACTGTACAGGTAAATTATTGTTGTCGTGTCTAGCCTCGTCACTACTTTGCCGAGATTAGGCTCGGCACTTACTCAATACATGGGGTCGGTTGTACTGATGCTACACCTGCACTTCTTTATGTTGTGCAAATTACGCAGCCAGACCCGGTGGACATCGTTAGAGGGAGTATCCTTCAGTCCAATTCAAACGACACCGAGGTAGTTTCGCAGGCGTTCGTGGATCTCGGCGTCACTGCTTATCTTTCATTCTGTCATCTATGTGTTTCCAGACAGATATATCATTTTATTTCAAATTGTTGTCTTTAGCTAAATCTTAGACTGGTTCGTGAGGTTGTGACTCCATTTCTTGGTTTTGTACTTGAAGGGATTTCTTCGTTATTGGCTATTGTTATTTAGATTTTGTTAAGCTTCCACATTTTCTCTCAATTATCTAGTCAGTGTTTATTACTTTCACTTGTTAATAAATCAATCCAGTTAACACGTTGGCTTGTCTAGCGGGTGCAACGTTAGGCGCCATCACGGCCTGAAGGTGGGATTTTAGGTCGTGACAGTTTATCTTTTCTATTTTACTGTTTCTTTCATTCAAACAGTTGTAATTCTTTCAGACTTGTACTTGTAGTAAATTATAGATTGCTCGAGAATTGTGACACTAGATCCGGGTAGTGTTAAATGATGAAGTTGTTATAATATTACGCACTCTTTATAGCTTATTTACTATTAATTACTGAATTTTATTAGGATTGATTTGATAATACTCTAACATGGCTTGCCTAGCAAGTGGAATATTAGACGTCATCACGGTCCCGACGGTGAAAAATTTTGGATCGTGACAATTACATAGACACTCGAGATCATATGTCGTCGTCTAATAGAATAACACATTTCTTTGTAGGTTCGACTATATAATTTTAGAATTTGAAATTTTCACACAGAAACTTCATTTTAGGGGAAAAAATATGTTAGATGCGATGAACAAAACTCAAATGTTTTATTCTAATATATTATGATTAATATTAGTACAAAATAATTTTACGATATTTGGAACTCATTGATATGGAGAGATTTGTTCTTCATTTTGTAGCACCAATTATTATTAGTTCCTTCTTTAAGCACAAAACATCGAGATCATATTGTTTCGAATATCTTTATATGCCTGAAAGGGATGTGAACTTCTTTTGGCCTACAAAAAAGTAAGATAGAATGTTGGGAAGTCAATGCTTGTACCATGTAGCCCCTTGAAAAAAAAAAAAATATATATATATATATAAAAGATTAAATATAATTGTACATAATTAAATACAAGTGTACATGAGGTTTGCTAATACATATTTGCTTCCTTATCAATATCTGCTGCCAAAAAGCAGCTCTTTCTATTGGCTGATAAAGATGAAATAGAGGTTTATATAAGTACATATCTATGTCCAATTACGAATGTTCAGGGATTTACGTCTGTGCTTTTTCCCTACTATTCATAATTACCCGTTCTTTGTTTGCACAACGGTGATGTTGTCTTGAATTCTTTGCTCTCTTTAGTGCTAGCCGATTATCTCTCTCTAGAAATGCTGGTCTAAACTTTTCCACCACGAGCAACTTTTCCATCCTTATCAATATGTGCTTGAAACTGATGAAGCTGATGTTCTAGGTACAAATACAGATACTGCGCCAGTCCGACTTGTCGTGAGCCTGTCCGAATAGTCCTGCGCATGTCCGACTTGTCATGTGCTTGTCTAATTTGTCATGCACCTGTCCGACTTTGTCTTTGAATTTGGCTCAAAATTGTCTGCTTCACGATATAAAGCGAACACATGTAAAATTTGACATACCCTCTCTTGATAAGCATAAAATACAGAGGGTAAGTTGCAAACCTACAATTAAAGATTCATGTGTTATACAACAGTTTGTTAAATGTAGTACCTTTGGCCAAAAAGATTTGTAGTTCAAGCAACCAATTTAGAAATCTGTATTTAATGTATTTTGAGCTCATTTATACATAGACAATTATTCATGAATATTTAGCATGTGTTGCAAATTGTTCTGTGCCTGTCCGACTTGTCCTGCACCTTTTTGACTTTGTCTTTGACATTAGCTCAAAAATGTCAGCTTCTCCATATGAAGCAAGCATATATAGAAGGTGACATACCTTCTCCCGATAAGCATAAGGTAGTAAGTTGCAAACTAAAATGAAAGATTCAAGTGTTATATCTTAGTTTAGTAAATGTATTATTATATAGGCTTAAAAAATTTGTAATTCAAACAACCAAGAGGAGAAAAATGAGTCAAAGATCTTGTTACTTGGATTTTGAACTTCTTAGGCCTCCACCTGTTTCTTATGATCCTCTAAGGGGATGTACAAATTAGAACTGCACACCTACAGGTTAATTTGTGTGAGAGAGAATTAAAAGAGAAGTCATATGCTTAAAACTTGATAATCTGATGAATACACGACCTATGCATAGGTGTCAAACACACTACTCATACTTGCCCTACGTGGGTCAATTTCTAACTTGAGAATATAACAATTCTAACTTTCTAACTCTAATACTTCATGTTCTAACAAAACCCTCAAAGTAAATTTGGGTAAACCAACTTGAATTTAATTCTTTTAAAATATAAAAAAGTAATTAAGAACCAAAATATGGAACCACCACCCGAGAGTAGCCTGAATCAACAGTTTCTCAAGTTTTGAATTAACGCAATCCATTAGTATGATTTTAGTTCTTGTCTATCACATTATTCTTTCTTTTATCATAATTATAAATCAGGATGAATTATTATGTCATATGAGACTATTTCTAAATAAATATGTATTTACAAATGAACCACTTTATGATTTTCATTACGAGTTACAAGTAAGAAGGGATTGAAAATTAACGATGATGTTGATGGATAAATAACAAATGAATTTAAAAAATTAGTAAATAAAGATTTTTCTAGATTCATTTAGTTATAATGTATTCTTATTCGTTTTGAATCATGTATTTTCATATTATTTGTAGCACAATCTATATATTTACGAAATCTGAGTGTTATTCAAAAGTTATTTCATAACTATATGAGTTATTTAATATAATTACAATGAACTTTTATTATTGGATAGATAAGATGATAATTATGATTTAATTAAAACATATTATGTAACGTGCTCAAATAAATCAGATCAATAACTAAAAGTTTTAGTTTCTTATACATTCAGAAAAGGCATAACTTAATTATATTTTGTGCTAGCACATAGACGACATAATTTTAAAATTTCGAATTTTCTGAATTTTAAATACAGTGACTTGTATCATTCACCAATATAAAATTAGCAATCCAGCAAAAAAAGCTTCACTCAGAAGATAGTTTTATCAAAGCAGCTCATTGGAGATCTATCTTAATTCATTCCGGAGGCTCCAACCAGGGTAAGTGTCCCGATCCAAAACCACGTGACCGACACTGTTACGATCCAAAACCACGTGGTCGGAATCGACAAACTACCAAACTCGAGCGAACCAAACCATGTGATGCACCCAAATCATATTCATGAAAATCAATTTAACTGCGGAAGCTCCTTGAAAATGATATACGTTTTCAAGTTAAATGATAAAAATATTTTCCAATTCAAAATCACACATGACGGATTTCATGATAATAACAATGAGACTAAGTAAAATAAATAAAACTTTATGTATGTTGTGTACAACCCCGTCACTACAATCTTTCACAACTATCTATGGTGCCTCTATACCAAAGAATAGAACCAACAGTTGGGGTAATTCCAACAAAATAAAATTAGAAAGAACATGATAGCTACCACGAAACAAAAGTGGTGCTTCATAATACCTCGAAAAGAGAGTCATCCTAGCCTGACCGCGTGCCACGTAACATACATCATCCTGAAACATGTAAAGTAAGCAGGGCCCTAGAGGGGGCCCCTAAGGGCTGAGTACACCACAACGGTACTCAATAAGTGTCTTAAACTCTCTCTAACTTAAGTTCTTGGGACAAACTTTATAAAAATAACGCACCAATATTTGATATAAAAAGATAATAAATTTTATCAATTCATGACCCTTGTTATTTTAAATAACAACCAAGTAAAATATAACCCATAATATAAACTTTTAAAACATTTACATCAATCCAAGATTTTGGATAAAATTATACAAAATCATTCCATTTTCTTTAAGTCATCGAAATCACTTTTGGCTCCTTAGGCCTAAGCATAAAAAAATCATCCTTAGCTTTCACTGGGAGTATTATTTCATCACCGACATTACAAGGTCAACTAGGTTATGTACCTAGCGGCAAGTATCATATACCCTACTTGCTCAGGTCGTTTCATCATAGTGTCGTACGAGTGCTAATAATAGCACAAAATAGTACCCTCTCGAGGGAGAGCACTTTGCCGTAGTCTATACCACAAATTGGCTATCTCCGCCTACTCCAACACATATAGTTTCATGACAACTAACACGATATATCATAAACCAATCTCGATAAACACAATTAACTCCCAAAATATTTGATGCTTCAAAAATAGATTCATAGCATAGTAGCGTCAAATGATCTATTTTTATCAAATCATAGCATTTACAGAAAATCTTAATCATTTGAACAAAATTTAAATAAATAACCTTTTACATGCTAAAATCTTTAGCAATTTAACATCAATCTTTAAAAGATACCACAAATGTTATTCTGCTCATCAATTTTCAAAAGAAATACTTTCCATGAAAACTTATCTTTAGCACTCAAGTATGTGTACTCTTGTCAATACGTAAGTTTTGATAAAAACTTATAACATTTACCTTGAGTGTCATTTTGCCAACAAGATTTAAAATAATTTTTTATAAAACAACATGACACTATATATGCAACATAATATTTTAATACATGGAGACATCCATACTTGTTTGTCCCCACAAGCATGAAATCACATGTGCAAATAACTTAAGTATTAACTCGAAACATGCTTTTAGAGAAAGTTCCTAAAGAAGAGTAAGTTTTAATCAACTTACCTCACTTTCGCTTTATTAACATTCATAAGCTTTCAACCCTCCTTCATTCCAATGTTGATTAAATTTCTCAATATCATTAACAAGTCGATATCTACAATTAGATATCCTAATCACATCAAAATATGACCTAAGATATTGATCAACATCCATATAGGGCTCATAAGTTGGTTACAAGCCTCCAACAACTCAAATCGCCAAATAGTTTTACATGCTATACCATTCAACTTTTTTCTTATGTTTTAATACCCATTCGAAGTCATTAATGATACTACATCAATTATCTATTGCCACCAAGTTACTATTCATCGTCTTCCATAATCAAAACTTGCAAAATGTACAATTTGGATGATTACTTAGTTGATCACTTCCATCTTATGCTAACAAATAATTTCATAAGTTCAATGTATTCATAAATTTCATCGCCATTACCATTCATCTTCTCTCTTATTTTATTAAAAGTACTATCCATGACATGAACTAGAGTTTTATAATCCAATCTTTTAACCATTAAAACTTGTAACAAATACTTCAAATACTTCTAACTACTCGTAATAAACGAGTTTGAAACATTGAAATTACTTCTAGTAGCTCAATCTTGAAAAAAATACAACTTTGGTGATTTTAGTGTTCTTGAGGATTTGATGATGAAATCTAGCATTTGGATGCAAGAATGATGTTATAACTCACGTATATTGAGTAGGAACCAACCCAAAATAACATTAACAACTTACCTTGGTTGATTGGACTTGATTTAAGCTTAAAATCGCCTCTTCACCTGAAGAACCCTAACCCCCAATTCTCAAAATACTCTCTCCCCCGACTTGGTATTTATAGGCCCAGATTTTTGGGTTTCGGGCCCAGATTTTTGGGTTTCGGACGCGGCCTTGTATGCTATGGCAGCACTTCACTGCCAGATTCTTTCGGATGTGGCCCCGGATTACCATTCACCTTCTGTCTTATTTTCTCATAAGTACTATGCATGCCATGAACTAGAGTTTTATAATCCAATATTTCAACCATTAAAACTTGTAACAAATACTTCTAACTACTCATAATAAATGAGTTTGAAGCAACGAAATTACCTCTAGTAGCTCAATCTTGAAAAATCACAACTTTGGTGATTTTAGTGTTCTTGAGGATTTGATGATGAAATCTGGTATTTGGATGCAAGAATGATGTTAGAACTCAATGTATATTGAGTAAGAATCAATCCAAAACAACATTAACAACATACCTTGGTTGATTGGACTTGATTTGAGCTTAAAATCGCTCCACTTCAAGAACCGTAACCCCTCAATACTCAAAATACTCTCTCCCCCGACTTGGTATTTACAGGACCATATTTCTAGGTTTCGAACGCGGCCTTGGATGCTATGGCAGCACTTCACTGCCATTCATTCTTTCGGACGCGGCCCCGGATGCTTTGCATTCGCAGACTCCACTGCTAGCCTTTGGTATTTTGGTCATAACTTCTTGTAGGAATTCCCAATTGACAAACAGTTTGAAGTGTTAGAAGCTAGACTCGAAGATCTGTCATTTGATAGGTTTTCTATCACATAACTCCTTATATATGTGTAGATATGCTCGTCCAAAGTTTGATCTTGTGGGTACTCATTTCGAACTTTAGTCTATCATGTAATTTCCAACTTGGCTTAGACTTAAGGCTCTCCTTAGACCCCACATCACTTATAATATGCCTCGTACACTTATTATCATATCTTAATTAATATTCCTCTTTTAATAGTCCTCGTCTGCATACAAAATAATATAATTAGCATACATTAACTTTCTTAAATACGCTTAAGTATTTCGATATTTTCCGAGGTGCTACGGTAAGAACATGAGTGATCCAAGCTTTTAGTATCTAGTTACAAATGTTAGTTCTAAACCATACCCAATAAGCAAGCCTTACCACAATTAGCCATTACCCGATGCATCTTATACAAAAGAAATATGTTCCAAATCTGACCGCGCCATCTCAGAATGAAGAAACAGATAGGATAACTGACCAACTCATTTTCCTTACAAAGATAGCAGTAGTTTATCACAAAATACAATCTTGTGATACAAATATTAATGCACTTTATCAATTTTTTTAAATACAGCATATATGCCTACTTACTACCGAATATAAACTCTTGAATTATCATAATCAAGTTCTTTAGTGCATCATTCGAAGAATCCGATTTTGACCGGATCTAAAATTTTATTGTCAAATATAGATATCCACATAAAAGTAAAATAAGTGTCATCGTAAAGGACAAATTAAAAGTGAGCAATGTATTTACCTTGCATTCCTTCTCTTCAGATACACCTTGAATAGTATTGAAGTCAGGATCTTAACAAATATAAAAAAATAATAGAGTTCGAAAAAAGACTTTGAATATGCAATTTAACGAAAATATGCAACTTAAATACAGGTTTTTGCTACTGATTATCCCATGAATATGCACATAAAAATTAAAACATATACGAAGAGCAGATAAAAAAAAATTCATATTTGTAAATTAAAAACCACAAAAGCAAAACATGATACATATTGCAGCATATCACTGAGAAACATTTTTAGGATACATATGACTACGAATGCACAAATGCTTCGCGACTCATTATCCATGAATATGCACACATGCAACTTATAAAACAGAGTTACCAAAACGATTATTAGACAATAATAGATTTTTAATACCTTTTTATCTTGTAGAACTGATTCAATCGAGAAAGTAGGATCTCAATTGTAACGATATGATATCCTTCACAGACGAACAACCTGAACTTTCAGCTTCCATTGATGTCACGACTCCAGATCTACAGTGGCCATGATTAAGGGTGGCAGGTGGGCCGGGCCCGACCCGGGACCGACCCGGGCCCGCTGGCTATACGGGCTAGCGGGCTAAACGGGCCGGCCCGTGGGGGGCCGGTTCTCATGTTTGGACCCGTGAG